>APFE030787724.1:57754-129915 GCA_000404065.3 Pinus taeda
CTGCCACGTCACCCGCTGATGTCATACTGATGTCACCCGACCCTGAACCCACCTGATGACGTCATGCTGACGTCATCCAAGAAGCATGCCAATGAGCCAAAAGTCCATATTTAGCCATTTTTTTCGTGTTTTTCTCATTTTTCTCACTTAAAGAACCAGCTCTCCTCTGCATGAGAATTACGTCCACTGCCGCCAACCTGCTGAAATCATCCTGAAGAGCGATGCCGCCTACAACCCACCTGCACTTGTCACCATTACCGGCAATTCACCAGGTATTTACCCAGTGCATACTTTCAGAGCTAAGTTACGTCCATGTTTCTCCTAAACTGAACTCATAAGAGTGAAACAAACCTGTTTTTTCCATTAATTCTCGGATAAACTAGCATTCCCCACAGTTGCAGGGTCTAATTTCACCTGCTGAACCTATATATATCTACCCTTCCCTGAATTCCCATTGTGTCCGCGCATTCGTGGACTATAAACCTAAAACAACATAATTCACCATGGAAACTGAGTTGCCTACTCCTGCAAACTATCAAAATTACTCGTGTTAAGCATTCTGCTTATTATCACACCTCATTACCCTATTGCTTCTGTAAAATTAACCCTCTATGGTCTCCTGCCTACTGAAACCAGTTCAACACCAAGTCATAACCACTACTTAGCATGGAGACGCCACCAATAGTCCTAAATATTCAACCTCTGAATGCCCCACACAGAGAGCTAGAGTGGAAAGCCCTAGGTGACAAAGATTACCAGATGTTAGACTCAATGCCCATGACAGCTAAGTTCAATATTCAGCTGATGAATGAATTCAAGGCCCAACATCTCAGTGGGACTGGCACCTTGGGAATTTGGGATTCCCACATACTCATCTACAACCTCCCTCAAGCTAATGTGCTACCAGACTTGATAAAACAATGCGTGTCAAGTTATGATCCCGGCCAAAGAGCTATCCTCAGCCCCTCAGGCTCAGTACTATTCCATATCACCCCTGAGGCTATCAATGAGATGCTGCATTTTCATACTACAGAGCCCCTTACTCCTCTCTCCCTCCAGGACCTGATAACAAAAGGGGGCAAGTTGTCCATGGATCAGATTTCCAGGGTTAACCAGTTGTTTATTCGGCCTGATTATCAATCTATGACTGCTTCCCTTCCCATACCATATCCATATCTTAAGGAGCTGGGGAAAATGATAGTAGATTTGATCAGTTACATCCTGGGTTATGGGACATATGAGGATGTGGATGAAACCATCATAGCAATGTTGTCCATCTTCTCCCCAGGGATGCCTCCTGCTATACATTATGACTTTACTACTTTCATTGCCAATAAGATTCATGAGCAATTTATGAATCTGGAGAGGGAGAAGGTGTTTAAATACACTAGGTACATCTATCATCTATTCTTATTCTATCAGCCTGATGCCTTCCCTGTCCCTCTGAAGAAGCTAGATAGCCAGGGACGCCCTAGGTCGGTTGTGTTTTGGACTGCAGTTTTTCATCTTCTGCATTATTCACCATACACCTACTGTGAATTTATTGATCTATTCATTCATCCAGCTATGACCTTGTGTTGGGTGCCCCTCCCCCATGATTGACAGAAGAAATGCAGAGAATCCTTCAGCTCTCAAAGGCATACAACATTGGTGATTGGTACTTTTACCAACACCATACAGTAATCAGAGTATATGGCTGTGAGCTAAATCCTTATAGGCTGCCAAAATATGTCCCCATGAGACTCTTTGCCCTAGAGTATTTAAGGCATTTTGGAAATGCTGACTCTGTCCATTTCCAAAGCAAAAACAAGAAGGTGCAACTGAAGGGAAAGAATCAGCTGGGCCCCTTCTTGTACAATAAGAGGGAGGAAGAATGGAAGGAAGCTGATAGGATCCTAGAGACCCTCAGACTTCAAACCAGTTTTAAGTGGGTGCCTTATGACCCCAATCACTTCATTTCCCTTAGGAGAATAAAGTATAATTTGGGGGGCTATGTTCATGTGAAACTCCCCGATGTTGAGAAGTATGCCAATGCCCTAAGCTGGAAAGAAGGCACCTTAGAAGAGGCAATTGGTCAAGAAGAAATGCTAAGGAGAGAAAGAAGCAAACTTGAGAAAGAGGCTGACTTGGAATCTTGTGGGCAGGTTTCTTCCGCATATCAAAGGCAAATTGGAGCAGCTGCCTCATCATCCACAGCCCAGCAGCAAGTAGCCGGAGTTGCCCAACAAGAAAAAAATAAAGGCAAGAGCAAGGAGGTGGAGCAGGAACAATCACCTCCTAGAGAAAAACAACAAATAGAGCAGCAGGTAGAGCAGCAGGTAGAGCAGCAAGTAGACCAGCAACAAGAAAAACAACAAAAAGAACAAGAAAAACAGCAAGAAGAGCCTCAAGAAGAGGGGCAGCCTATGCAGCAAGAACAAATGGTTGAGGCCCCAGCACCTACTGAGAAACAAGCCCAACAGAACATACCATTAGGACAAGAGAAGACAATGGAGACTTCAGTACTCCAGACTCCACGAAAAGTGGAAAAAGGAAAGAAGAGAGACAGAGAGCAGGAGACTCCCCTTACAACGTCCACTAATCAAGGGGAGAAAAGGCAAAGATTAAATCCCCTCTCTGAAGAAGAAATGCTTATGGGGTAATCAGCGATAATGGGCCCACCAAACATGGAGGTACCCGCAAGTTCCTTCCAGCAGGAACCAGAGAGAAATCTTGGAGGAGAGGTCAACTCCTCAAGCCATCAAAGAAAAGAAGAGGGGAGCATCAAACAACAGTTCACTGATATAAAAAGAAGAAATGAGCCACTCAGGCTCCAAATCTACAATCAGTTGTTGAATATGGCCGCCACAAATCAGCAGAGGCTCATGGCAGCCTATGACATTTTAGAAGGAAAAATGACCGTGAGTTATTTCAGGCCCACCACGGTGTAGCCACAGTCAACTGCAGATTACATAAGAACCAACCTGGAGGTTCTTGCAAAAGACATTCACCCGAGGGACCAAATAAAACTCCATAAGGGAATGGGTGAAATGGTCTATGCAACATTGGCAGACAAGACAATGTTGGCAAAAAGGCTGGAGAACAGCCTAAATAATACAGCTGCCTAACTAGAGTTGGAGAAGGCATCTTCCTTGCCTAAAGAAAACAGGATCAAGTCTTTGGAAGACATAATTATAGAGCTGGGGCATGACCCCAAGGACCCCAAAGCAGTACAATCATTGTTGAAGATGAGGGATGCAGACCTGGCAGCCCTAAGAAAGAAACTAAAGCTCCCAGCAACCATTCATCCCCAAACAGATGAGGTTGCTCAGCAGAAACAAGAACAAGAAATAGCTACATTACTGGTAGCACTGCACAAACAACTTGTGCAGACAGAAGGGGGGCTGGAGGACACTGAGGCTGCACTACAGGTAGCCCTAGAACAGAAAGAGGGAGTTTAGACTTCTCAGCCCCCTCCACAAGTTATTAACCTTGAGGAGCCTCCAAAGACCACTCCTCCTCACAAAGAAATAGCAGCAGCACCGTCCATATCAGCAACAACACCATCAACATCAAAAGCAGTAGCCTCTACAGAGCAAGCTCCAAGCTTGGACATGCCGAAATTGTTAAATGAGGTCCAGGCCCTAGAGGCCCAGATGGCAGAACTAAATGGAGCCAAGGATGAGTTGGCCAAATTAAATGAAAAATATGATAAATCAAAGTAGAATTTTGCTGAGAAAGGGAGAGAAATAAAAACTGTCAAGGAAAGAATCAAAGAGCTGGAGAAGGAGCTCACCCTTGACAAAGTGGTGGGTGAGATCAGAAGAGTTTTGTGGACCCATATTGGCCAATCAATAACTGACCAATGGCAATACATTGAGACCATTCATGAGCAAATGGAGCTCATAGGAAAAGCGCAGAAGGAAGTGCATAGAGCAAGGGCATCTCTAGGCAGTATGCCTGAGGTAGCCAATAGATTGATCAATGTGCTAAATAACCAGGCAGGCCCTCAGCTGGCAGCAATTGGGATCACCAGCAGGACGGAGACTATCCAACTAGTCAAGAGGGTCCTCACACTGAAAAGCCGGGTACAAACATTGGACAGGAGGAGCCAAGATATGCAAACAGAGGTACACATGTTCATGGATAAGTTTGCTGCATTATAGGGTAGAGGTCTCCCCAGCTTACTCAACAGTGCAGGAAAACTTCTATCACATGAAGTTTATGCTAAGAGGGTGAACACCTTTGCTGCAAATCAGATCAGCCAAGGATCAAGCAGCTCCCAGGATACAGGGCCAACATCTGGTCAAAGTCTCTATGACAGAATAGAAAATCTATTCTTTATTATGAATGAGATTAACCATCTGTTTGAAACGCCTCCCAATTTCTACAAGTACACAGAGGCAGATGAGACGATGGATGAAATTTTGAGGCATCAATTTCCTACGCAGGATTGGTGGGCCTCCATGATACAATTATTATTATAAACAAGAGGCTTCATCTGAATTTTGTTATCAAAATATATAAGTCATCACCTTCAGAAAGTGTGATACAAATACTATGATAGAAAGGTGGAATGAGCCACCTCAGCATGAAGATTCAGCCACCAAGAACAGCAAAGACAACTACAGGTAGCAGGGCCGAGAAAAAGCTTCAGCATGACAGAGCATAAAGGCACATCATTCACATCAGTTAGCATTAAAAGCAGAAACGCTCAACCGACTCAGCCTCCTCCAAAGGTCAAAAAGAGGCCTGACAACATTGAAGACCATTTATTTTACATTTATAATAGCAATAACTTTCCTATCTGATATTTGTAAAAGTTGGTGAGCATAGTTAATGTATTAAATGACTCAGTATTGAGATATTTTGTAAGACCTATTGTATATATACCCCCTCGCATACACTACCAAGGGGTTGGTGATTATTTTTTTTTGGTTGTTTCTCTTATGAAGAACTGAGAACTCGGCTGTAACTTTCAGAAGGACGTGATTAATAAAGCTTGGAGTTTACAGGAACTGAGTCTTCCTGGTGCATGTTGTGATTGGAACCATTGAATGCTACAGGATTCTAGTGCTATGACTTCATATAATAAGTGTTTCTCTATCTCTGTTAATTTTTTCTGTTATTTATTTTAACTCATTCCTCTCACATGTTGTTCTGAATCTAGGAAAGAAAGAAAAATAATAGCTCAGGATTTGTCCATGGAGACACCCTGATCTCAATCCAATTTCACTATAAATTTTTTTCATAACCTTCCAGCTGTCTAAATTGGAATTCTTAATTGCTCCAATAAGCTCTGAATACTTCACAGTCACTATTTGGTAATTCATTTATGCTACTAAGTAGGGATTGTCGTTCAAATTCATGTCACACTGTTGGTAACTCCATATCTCATTGTTTCACTCACTAAAATGGAAATTATATTAACAATAGCCATATAGCCCTGCAGTAAAACTTTCTCCATCACAGGCACCAAAACTATCTCATTTTTCTGACTCCATATGCCCAATGGATTAGCATATTATAAACTCTTCATGCCCTTCCTACAACAAAATTTCATCAACCAAAGTCTCAAACAGGAAACTGAAACTTTAAACTAACCCAAGATACTCACAAAGCATAGCTGAAACTTAAAGAGAGAGCCGTCTCTGATTATAGATAAGCTAGGATCTATAATCCAAAGGTTGGTTAGTGGTTACCCCGGCCGTATTCCCTTGGGAGTCATAGGGAACAACCTGGGTGTTAACATAAATGGCGACTCGACTGGGGACAACCTCAGGATTTTCCAAAATACTGTATATTCCCTAAAGTTACAAGTGAAACCTGAGAGCTAGCCAGGAAGCTTTCAAAATTGTTGTTGTTTTACATTAACAAGTTTAACCTAAAAACTGCTTCACTCTATCTTCATACTAACTTTAGGACATACACAGCTATTTCAAAATCTTATCTAGTCCTTACAGGTACTAGAAAACTCTAAAAATACTCAAAAAACAACTCAGAAGTTGGCTCCCAAGAAGAATCAGCGGTATACAAGGTCCAATCCTGACCCTAACCCACCAACTGTTTTTGAAAATCCTAACACAGTCCATAAAAACATTAGGAAGCAGCAAAAACAGGAGGATCCTTCTAACTTGAGCCCTAAAACAATCCACCTTAACCCCGTTCTCACTCCAATCAAGGTGTTATTCCGGTCTACCCCTGGTTCCTCGAGTTCACCATCTACATCTCAAAGTCCTCCTTTTACACCTTCATCCACTTCACATGTTCCCTTGACCCACACTACAGTCTCTATCATACCTAGTACCCCCACTATCCCAGTAGTCCCTGTTGTCCTGGTTAACCCTATAAACCTTGCAAATATGGCCAATAGATATGCCCCCCTGCAGTTACCTGCTAATGCTGCAGCCCTGCCTCATGACTACCAATCCAAAATTTCATACTTTGACTCCACTGGCCCTTTCACAGCCATTCAGCATGCCAGAAGGATGCAAGATCATTTTGAGAACTATGAAATTGATGATGACAGTGTAAGAATGAGAATTTTTGTTCAGAGCTTGACAGGGGATGTAAGAACCTGGTTTAGTAGTTTAGGTCACTCACTGTTAATACCATAACAACTCCTGATGAAAATTACCATGCATTTACTAATAGATGGGAAAATAACAAAGATCCCTTGCACATACTGGGTGAATATGATAAAATAAAACGAGGTCCTCAAGAGACCGTTTTGGAGTATTGCGCAAGATTCAATAATGTATACAACGCAATACCCCAGAATTTAAGACCTCCCCCTGATTTAGCACTATACAAATTCCCTGATGGTTTTGACCCTGACATGGCATATCAACTGAAGGAAAGAGCCCCTGAAACCCTTGAAGATGCACAAAAGGTTGTTGTCACAATTGAGGCTAACCTAATTGCCAAGAGGAACAGGGCAAGATTGGAAAAAAAAGTCACCTTCAAAGAGGAACCCTCAGCCTTTGACCAGAAATTAGATGCAATACTCACTGGCATGAAGAGGTTGGGTGACAGAGTAGAATATGTGGAGAGAAAGTCATCATGGGAAGCACCACAAAATAACCCTATCAGGAACACAAATTTCAGGAGAAATCAAAACCCAAACGTTAGCAAGACCAGTTCTTATCCAGAGATCAGGCCTCCGTTCCAGGAAAACTATACTGAAGCATCCACTTCAAATGAGCAAGTAGATGACACCCACATTAACCTAATGGGCCTAAATGATGAGCAGCAAGTTTTCCTGAGTCATGAAGATCACGAGGAGGATGACATTAAGCACTTCCAAACCAAATCAGGTGAGTCATTTGACTTTAAACAAGGCTATGACACAGCCGTTTATGAAGTTCACAGGCAATACAAGCTAAGAAGCAGAACTATAAACGTAACACAGCCTGAAAAAGAAAAAGATAGCCTGCAACCTAAAAAAGCCATAGTTACAGAACCATAGGACAAAACTGATTCAGTTACAAATGAAATAATCGTTAAAGAAATAACTGAATTACTCCCCTCAAAACAAAAACCAATGGCTGCACCACTTTTACAGCCTAATCCAAATAGGGCTCCTCAAGAGATGAGTAAAAGGGATAAGTCTCATGATCAAGACAAAAATCAAGAAGAAAACTTAATAAACAAAGAAAAGGCTGTCACCCACAATACCAAGATCCAAACTGAAAGACCATTTGACCTAGAAGCTGAAATTGGCAAATTGAAAATAGCTATCCCTCTTTCAGAATTAGCCAAGCATGACATTTACAAACAATAAATCAAGAAATCCCTTCAACTAACTCGTAATAAGGATAATGTCAATGTGTTAGATGATACCCCAGAATTACTTTTCGGCCCAGAGGTTGATGGAAAGACAGCAGTCACAGGGATTTTACCATTCTATGTCAGCTTGCATGTTCATGATAAGATACTACATAATGCAATGTTTGATTCAGGCGCCTCCCACAACCTTATGCCTAAATCAGTAATGGAGAGGCTCAACCTGGACATTACAAGACCTTATAACGACCTATTTTCATTTGACTCCAACCAAGTAAATTGTTTAGGCTTAATAAAAGATCTTTGTGTGTCACTAGTCCAGTACCCAAATAAAACAATCCTAATGGATGTGGTAGTTGCTGACATCCCACCCAAATATGGAATGCTATTATCAAGATCGTGGGGGGCTAAACTCCAAGGCTCCCTACAATTAGACATGTCATATGCCACAATTTCAGTCTTTGGTCAACCCAAGAGGCTATATAGAGAGTCACTAATGAAATACATGGTCAGCAATGAAGACAAGCCTCAAAACTTTCCCATATACGCTGTTCATTCTGACATAGACTCCTATATTCTCTTTAATGACAATACAGGTCCCACAAATGATGAAGAAATCCAGTCAATCAAACAAGATCGGCATATAAATGAAGAAACTCCTAATCTAGAAACATTGGTTGATGAGTCAACAGATAAAAACGTTCAAAAAGACAAACCAAATGCAAGCCAAGACCTCAAATTGTTGATGCCAAGTCCCACAATAGTTGACAATGCTTCCCTTAGGCAAGAAATCCTATGGTTTCTTGAATTTGATGGATTAGTCAACAAATTTGGGGCAGGGGCAGGGGTTTGGATACATAACAAACAAAACAATCATGTAGAGGGCCGAGCCTATAGGTTAAACTTCAGGTGCACGAACAATATGGCTGAATATGAAGCCCTCTTACTAGGCCTTAAGCTAGTAAAATCCTTACAGGCCATAAAAGTTTCAATCCTAGGAGAGTCTGACCTAATCATCCAACAAGTAAAAGGAAACGTTATCACTAATGACAAAAGACTGAGATCTTACAGGTCCGATGCTGTTGAAATCCTGAGTTTCTTCACTGAATTCCAAATAACCAAAATTCCTAGAACCCATAACCTTCATGCTCATAGTCTCGCCACATTTACAAGAACTTGTAAGCTACCTTTTGAAACCCAGCATTGCTTTGCAGCTGAGGTAAAACACAGACCGTCTGTCCCAAACAATGTCAAGGATTGGCAAGTGTTTGAGGATGACAAACAAATTAGCAATTTCTTGACTCTCCAGCAAGAATTCACAGGACTAAACATTGATACAGAGACTGCAAGTGATTCACAAAAACCAGGTGAACAACACCATACCAATATCTCACTTAAAACAGCAAATCAAATGCTTTGTCCAACAAACTTTGTCCAGGAGAATATACAAGAACTTGAACAAGTTCATTCTGAGGAACTAGCTCATACTGAAGCTGAAGTTATACAATGGAAGGACAATTTCCTTCCAATAGGCCTAGCTCCATTGGAGGACATTTTTGACTCAAATGATGTCCCTAGAAAGCCAAAATTGCAGCCCCTTAACGCTGCTATTGAAGAATGCAACATTGGAACTGTTGAAAAGCCTAAGATAATCAAATTGTCTGCATCTTTACCACCTGATCAAAAGCCTAAATACATTGACCTCTTTAAGGAATTTCAAGATGTCTTTGCATGGAGTTATGAGGATTTGAAATCCTATGATACCTCCATCATTCAACATACAATCCCTCTTAAGCCGAATCAGAAACCTTTTAAACAGAAATTGAGGAGGATCAATCCCATGCTTCTCCCCTCAATTGAAAAAGAGGTGCAAAAAATGTTTAAAGCTCACATAATAGTGCCAATCAGATTCTCAGAATGGATTTCAAATTTGGTCCCTACAAGAAAGAAAACTAGTGAAATCAGGCTTTGTGTTGATCTTAGGAACTTGAATCAAGTATCCCTAAAAGATAATTACCCCTTGCCCAAGATGGATCACATCCTACAAAGAGTGGTAGGGGCATCAAGAATTTCTTTACTTGATGGATTCTCAGGCTTCAACCAGATCCTAGATCACCCTGATGATCAAGACAAAACAACATTTGCAACCCCATGGGAACCTTCAAATATATCAAAATGCCTTTTGGGTTCCAAAATGCAGGAGCTACCTTCCAAAGGGCAATGGATATTTCCTTTTCCAAAGAAATCTGTGATTTCCTTGTCATTTACTTAGACGACCTCACACCTTTCTCAAAGTCGGACCAAGAACATTTGAAACATCTAAAGCAAATATTCACAACTTGCAGGAAATATGGAATTTCCCTAAATCCCAAGAAATCCCTGTTTGGATTGGAAGAAGGGAATCTATTAGGCCATATCATTTCAAAGGATGGCATTAGGATTGAACCAGACAAAATACAGGCCATCTTGCAAATGCCCCACCCTAGAAATATCAAAGAATTGCAAGCATTCCTGGGGAAGATCAACTTCCTCAGGAGATTCATCCCAAATTTGGCTGAATTAAGCAGACATACTATTGCTGCTGTATTATTACAGAAAGATGACCAAGGAAATGAGAGACCTATTGCATTCTTTAGTAGAGCTCTCAGAGATGCTCCCCTAAAATACCAGATCATGGAAAAGCAAGCATATGCCTTGGTCAAAGCCATCAAGGACTTTAGAATCTATATCCTATACTCCCATGTTATAGCTTATGTACCAAGTCCCATTGTCAAAGATATACTCATGCAAGAGAATTTGGAGGGCAGAAGAGGAAAATGGATTTCCAACATCTTAAAATTTGACATTGAAATAAAACCTACGAAATTAATAAAAGGGCAAGGTTTGGCTAAATTAATATCTGAAACAAATTTCCAAGCCTTGGACATCAACCAACTGGACAATGAACCGGAGCTGGCGACTCCAAAGATCAATGTAGCCTTTGAACAATGCCTGTGGTATTCTGATATCTGTTATATATTGCAAAACCTGTGTGCTCCCCCAGGATTGTCCAGAACTAAATGTAGGTTCTTAAAAATGAAAGCCTCAAGATTTTGTGTCATAGATGGTAATTTGCTTTGGAAAAACCATGAGGGTATATTGCTAAACTGCTTAATTGAAGATGAGGCTAACAATGTCATAAAACAATTTCATCCAAGTGATTGTGGTGGACATTTGTACTGGAAGTCCACTATGGATAAAATACTAAGGGCTGGTTACTATTGGCCCACTCTATTCCCTGATGTAAAAAGCTTCGCCACCTCATGCCATAAGTGTCAAATATTTGAGGGAAAGAGAAAGTTACTACCACTCCCTTTGAGGCCTATTGCAACAGAAAGACCTTTTCAGCAATGGGGTTTGGATTTCATTGGGGAAATTCATCCCTCCTCCTTAGGCCAGCACAGATGGATCCTCACAGCCACAGACTACTTCACCAAATGGATTGAGGCCATCCCTTATAGACAGGCAAATGATTCAGTAATCATTCAGTTTTTGGAGAACAACATATTGTCTAGATTTGGTTGTTCCCACAAGATAATAACAGACAACGCTGCTGCTTTCAGATCCAAGAAAATGGTGAATTTCTGCCACAAATTTCATATTACTTTGGGTCATTCCACTACCTACTACCCTCAAGGAAATGGCTTAGCTGAGTCATCAAATAAAAGCTTGATAAACATCATCAAGAAGGTGTTGGAAGAAAATAAGAAAAATTGGCATAAGAAACTTGTAAATGCCTTATGGGCAGATAGACTAACCACCAAGAGATCCATTGGTGTCAGCCCATATGAGTTAGTCTATGGATTGGAAGCCAAATTTCCTTCATCACTAGGGGTTCCTGTTATGAAAATGCTTCAAGAAAGTCAAGCTGAGCCAAATGACATGCAAAGAAGGGTCAATCAGATAATATGTTTGCAACAAACCAGGGACCAAGTTTACAGTAGAGTACAAGTTCTCCAAGAAAAGTTAAAGAAAGCTTTTGATAGAAAGACTAAAGCTGAAGATTTCAGCACAGGTGACAAAGTCCTCAAGTGGGACTCAAGAAGGGAAGATAAAGGGAAACATGGAAAGTTTGGTTCTCTTTGGAGAGGACCATTTATTATCCAAGCAGTCCAAGGAAACAACACCTAATTCTTAAAAAATTTAGATGAAACTGACTTAAATGAAGGTCCTGTCAATGGCAGGATGTTGAAACATTATTTTGACTACTTTCCATGCATATAGCAGGGTCTTTACTCATGTACATAATCAGTTGTATATATTTCCTTTCAGCATACTAATAGTTCAGTTCAAAAGATTGCTGCAAATAAGCAGAAAAGAGGCTTTATATTCTAGAAATTCCACATAGGTGAAAATCTCCAGTTTTGAAGTACAAAGAGAAAGTTTTCGAGTTTTTGATAGGATCAGTCAAGGGCCAAGGCATTCTGACCTGCTGTTCTTGTTCTTTCAAAGAAAAACCATCCCTAAGTGGAGCCACTGTTAGCTACCTATACCAATAGGTTTCATTTTTCATGATTGGCAAGGGAAGTGCCAATATGATCTACTTGGGTGATGCAAAGATCTCATATTCTTGAGGAAGAAATATACTTGTTTGGTTAATGCTACCCTACTTCTGGATGGGTGATCCAACAACCTAAGCTGGGTCATGCCATGTTTCAATTTTTGTTGTAGATTAGAGAAAGGAAACTGTCCAAATAGCTCAATCTTGGCAGGTAAAGTAGATAGGTAGTGAAAGAAGGTTCCCAACTGCTTAATCTGGGGCCTTGGAAGCAATAAGGGTAGCTTTAGATAGAAAATCAAAAGAAAGCCAAAGATAAAGAAAAGGCATAAAAGGGTTTGCAAATCCAAGTGCACCCTCCTTGGAGTAACAAAAAATGCTATGAAATAGAGTGGGTAGGTAGATGGGGTTGCAGAAAGCATGGTTTGTAATATTTCACTGGCCTAAAGGAAAGGTAAAAACAAGATGACAGTGAAGGTGTTCTGTTCACAGTAGTGTTACAACAAATGAAGCATGTCTAACATCCAGTTTTCCCCATCTCCTTCATAACTAACATTCCTATGCCACCCAACTTCACAAAGAAGATCCAAGTATTTTGTTGGCTCTAGCTTCTTTAGTAGCTACATTCCTGGTGCAAAATTCTTTTCATTTTGATCTACTTCCTAAAAGACTAAGTCAATTGCATACAGACTCAATATTCCCCCCCCCATCCACCTCTTTCATTCATATTAACTACTAACTTATTACTATCTAACCCCCAATACCCCTATTCCCCTATTACTATGTAAAAATTGCAAAAAACCCAAAAAAACTAAGTATCCCCGCCCCCGAGCATTATAGCTCTAGCTGTGATTTTGAAGGTTTTCATGCACTGAAAAACATTTGAGCGCAACCAACAGAGCGCCAAAAATTAATCCTAGGGATTAATCCGAGATTTTCTCGGGTTAATATCCTTAAACCTGCTTTTAACTATAAACCTTTGCAAAACCCAATTAACCCGCATATGCTGAAAACAACCCGGAAAACCCACTTTTCCAAAGTTTCCACCGAGCACGATTTTTGAAAGAAAATAATATTTCATTCTCCCCACCTCAAATATCGCCCGCGCACCTTATCGCTCCGTCAACTATCAGATCTGGGCCCTCCCATCCGACGGCCCACATCGCATCGGACGGACATCAACATCTGAAGGATACGCTCCGAGAAATTGTCAGAGGGTGACGTCAGGCCTCCGCCACGCGTCACCCCCTAGACTCTCTCGGAGCGCCCTTTGACAAAACCGCGACCGTATAGAGGGTGCTCCGAGAAAACCCGCTTACCGCTTTGTTAAACTGCCTGCCCATGCCAGCGCCACGACCCGCCCACGTCACGTCCGCTTGGTGCCCTGTTAGCATCCCCGACCACCCGAGCTCCGACGTGGCCTCCACCTGTGCAATCCCTATGGACCACTCACAGACTGCCACGTCACCCAATGATGTCATACTGACGTCACCCGACCCTGACCCCACCTGATGACGTCATGCTGACGTCATCCAAAAAGCACGCCAATGAGCCAAAAGTCCATATTTAGCCGTTTTTTTCACATTTTTCTCAATTTTCTCACTGAAAGAACCAGCTCTCCTCTGCATGAGAATTACATCCACTGCCGCCAGCCTGCTAAAGTCATCCTGAAGAGCGCTGCCGCTTACAACCCACCTGCACTTGTCACCATTACCGGTAATTCACCAGGTATTTACCTAGTGCATCCTTTCAGAGCTAAGTTACGTCCATGTTTCTCCTAAACTGAACTCATAAGAGTGAAACAAACCTATTTTTTCCGTTAATTCCCGGATAAACTAGCATTCCCCACAATTGCAGGGTCTAATTTCACCTACTGAACCTATATATATCTACCCTTCCCTAAATTCCCATTGTGTCTGCGCATTCGTGGAATGTAAACCTAAAACAACATAATTCACCAGGGAAACTGAGTTGCCTACTCTTGCAAACTATCAAAATTACTCTTGTTAAGCATTCTGCCTATTATCACACCTCATTACCCTATTGCTTCTGTAAAATTAACCCTCTGTGGTCTCCTGCTCGCTGAAACCAGTTCAACACCAAGTCATAACCACTACTTAGCCATGGAGACGCCACCAATAGTCCTGAATATTCAAGCTCTGAATGCCCCACACAGAGAGCTAGAGTGGAAAGCCCTAGGTGACAAAGATTACCAGATGTTAGACTCAATGCCCATGACAGCTAAGTTCAATATTCAGCTGATGAATGAATTCAAGGCCCAGCATCTTAGTGGGACTGACGCCTTGGGAATTTGGGATTCCCACATACTCATCTACAACCTCCCTCAAGTTAATGTGCTACCAGACTTGATAAAACAATGCATGTCAAGTTATGATCCCGGCCAAAGAGCTGTCCTCAGCCCCTCAGGCTCATTACTATTCCATATCACCCTGAGGCTATAAATGAGATGCTGCATTTTCATACTTCAGAGCCCCTTACTCCTCTCTCCCTCCAGGACCTGATAACAAAAGGGGGAAACTTTTCCAGGGATCAGATTTCCAGGGTTAACCAGTTGTTTATTCGGCCTGATTATCAATCTATGACTGCTTCCCTTCCCATACCATATCCATATCTCAATGAGCTGGGGAAAATCATAGTAGATTTGATCAGTTACATCCTGGGTTATGGGACATATGAGGATGTGGATGAAACCATCATAGCAATGTTGTCCATCTTCTCCCCAGGGATGCCTCCTGCTATACATTATGACTTTGCTACTTTCATTGCCAATAAGATTCATGAGCAATTTATGAATCTAGAGAGGGAGAAGGTGTTTAAATACACCAGCTACATCTATCATCTATTCTTATTCTATCAGCCTGATGCCTTCCCTGTCCCTCTGAAGAAGCTTGATAGCCAGGGACGCCCTAGGTCGGCTGTGTTTTGGACTGCAGTCTGTCATCTTCTACATTATTCACCATACACCTATTGTGAATTTATTGATCTATTCATTCATCCAGCTATGACCTTGTAGTTGGGTGCCCCTCCCCCAAGATTGACAGAAGAAATGCAGAGAATCCTTCATCTCTCAAAGGCATACAGCATTGGTGATTGGTACTTTTACAAACACCATACAGTAATCAGAGTATATGGCTGTGAGCTAAATCCTTATAGGTTGCCAAAGTATGTCCCCATGAGACTCTTTGCCCTAGAGTATTTCAGGCAGTTTGGAAATGCTAACTCTATCCATTTCCAAAGCAAAAACAAGAAGGTGCAACTGAAGGTAAAGAATCAGCTGGGCCCCTTCTTGTACGATAAGAAGGAGGAAGGATGGAAGGAAGCTGATAGGATCCTAGAGACCCTCAAACTTCAAACCAGTTTTAAGTGGGTGCCTTATGACCCCAATCACTTCATTTCCTTTAGGAGAATAAAGTATAAATTGGGGGGCTATGTTCATTTGAAACTGCCCCATGTTGAGAAGTATGCCAATGCCCTAAGCTGGAAAGAAGGCACCTTAGAAGAGGCAATTGGTCAAGAAGAAATGCTAAGGAGAGAAACAAGCAAACTTGAGAAAGAGGCTGACTTGGAATCTTGTGGGCAGGTTTCTTCTGCATATCAAAGGAAAATTAGAGCAGCTGCCTCATCATCCATAGCCTAGCAGCAAGTAGCCGGAGTTTCCCAACAAGAAACAAATAAAGGCAAGGGCAAGGAGGTGGAGCAGGAACAATCACCTCCTAGAGCACAACAACAAAATAGAGTAGTAGGTAGAGCAGTAGGTAGAGCAGCAAGTAGACCAGTAACAAGAAAAACAACAAAAAGAAGAAGAAAAACAACAAGAAGAGCCTCAAGAAGAGGGGCAGCCTATGCAGCAAGAACAAATGGCTGAGGCCCCAGCACCTACTGAGCAACAAGCCCAACATAACATACCATCAGGGCAAGAGAAGATAATGGAGACTTCAGTACTCCACACTCCACAAAAAGTGGAAAAAGGAAAGAAGAGAGACAGAGAGCAGGAGACTCCCCTTACAATGTCCACTAATCAAGGGGAGAAAAGGAAAAGATTAAATCCCCTCTCTGAAGAAGAAATTCTTATGGGGCAATCAGGGATAATGGGCCCACCAAGAATGGAGGTATCCGCAAGTTCCTTTCAGCAGGAACCAGAGAGAAATCTTGGAGGAGAGGTCAGCTCCTCAAGCCATCAAAGAAAAGCAAAGGGGAGCATCAAACAACAGTTCACTGATATCAAAAGAAGAAATGAGCCACTCAGGCTCCAAATCTACAATCAGTTGTTGAAGACGGCCCCCACAAATTAGCAGAGGCTCATGGCAGCCTATGACATTTCAGAAGGAAAAATGACCATGAGTCATTTCAGACCCACCACGGTGCAGCCACAGTCAGCTGCAGATTACATAAGAACCAACCTGGAGGTTCTTGCAAAAGACATTCACCCGATGGACCAAATAGAACTCCATAAGCAAACGGGTGAAATGGTCTATGCAACATTGGCAGACAAAGCAATGTTGGCAAAAAGGATGGAAAATAGCCTAAGCAATACAGCTGCCCAACTGGAGTTGGAGAAAGCATCCTCCCTGGCCAAAGACAACAGGATCAAGTCTTTGGAAGATATAATTATAGAGCTTGGGCATGACCCCAAGGATCCAAAGGCCATACAAACGCTGCTAAAAATAAGAGATGCAGACCTTGCAGCGTTGAGAAAGAAGGTAAAGCTCCCAACAACCATTCACCCCCAAATAGATGAGGTTGCTCAGCAGAAGCAAGAACAAAAGATAGCTACATTGCTAGTAGCACTGCACAAGCAACTAGTGCAGACAGAAGGGAGGCTGGAAGACACAGAGGCTGCACTACAGGTAGCCCTGCAGTAGAAAGAGGGAGGCCAGACTTCTCAGCCCCCTCCAGAGGTTATTAACCTTGAGGAGCCTCCAAAGATCACTCCTCCTCCCACAGAAGCAGCACCAGCACCAACACCATCATCATCAACAACAACACCAGAACCATCTATAGAGCAGGCTCTGAGCCTCGACATGCAGAAATTGATGAGTGAGGTCCAGGCCCTCGAAGCCCAGATGACAAAACTGAATGGAGCGAAGGATAATTTGGCCAAGCTGAATGAGAAGTATGATAAATCAAAGCAGAATGTGGTTGAAAATGTGAGAGAAATAAAAACTCTCAAGGAAAGAATAAAAGAGCTGGAGAAAGAGCTCACCCTTGACAAAGTCGTGGCTGAGATCAGAACAATTTTGTGGACCCACATTGGCCAATCAATAACGGACCAATGGCAATACATTGAAACTATTCATGATAAAATGGAGCTCATAGGCAAAGCACAAAGGGAAGTGCATAGAGCAAGGGCATCTCTAGGCAGTATGCCTGAGATAGCCAGCAGAATGATCAATGTGCTCAATAACCAGACAGGTCCTCAGCTGGCAGCAATTGGGATCTCCAACAGGACAGAGACTATCCAGCTAATCAAGAGGGTCCTCACATTGAAAAGCCTGGTGCAGACATTGGATAGAAGAAGCCAGGACATGCAAACAGAGGTAAATAGGTTCATTGACAAATTTGCAGCATTACAGGGTAGAGGTCTTCCTAGCTTACTCAACAGTGCAGGAAAACTTCTATCACATGAGGTTTATGCAAAGAGGGTGAACACATTTGCCACCAATCAGATCAGTCAAGGATCAAGCAGCTCACAGGAAACAGGGCCAACATCTAGGCAAAGTCTCTATGACAGAGTAGAAAATTTGTTTTTTATTATGAATGAGATTAGCCATCTGTTTGAATTGCCTTCGAACTTCTACAAATACACAGAGGCAGATGAGACCATGGATGCAATTTTGAGGCATCAATTGCCTATGCAGGAATGGTGGATCTCCATGATACAATAATTATTATAAACAAGAGGTTTCATCTAAATTTTTTCATCGAAATATATAAGTCATCACATTCAGAAAGTGTGATGCATATACTATGACCAAAAGGTGAAATGAGCCACTTCAGCAGGAAGATTCGACCACCGAAAGCAGCAATGACAGCTACAGGTAGCAGGGCCGAGAAAAGCTTTAGCATGACAGAGCATAAAGACACATCATTCACATCATTCAACATTAAAGCAGAAACGCTCAACCGACTCACTCTCCTCCAAAGGTCAAGAAGAGGCCTGATAGCATTAAAGACCATTTATCTTACATTCAGAGTGGCAATAACTTTCTTATCTGATATTTTGTAAAGTTGGTGAGCATAGTTAATGTATCAAATGACTCAACATTTAGATATTTTGTAAAACCTATTGTATATATTCCCCCTCGCACAAACTTTCAAGGGATTGTTGTTGATTTTGTTGCTCTCTGATGAAGAAATGAGAACTCAGCTGTAACTTGCAGAAGGATGTTATAAATAAAGCTTGGAGTTTACAAGAACTGAGTCTGACTGGTGCATGCTGTGATTGGAACCATTGAATGCTACAGGATTCTAGTGCTATGGCTTGATATAATAAGTGTTTATCTATCTCTGTTAATGTTTCTGTTATTTGTTTTAACGCATAACTCTCACATGTTGTTCTAAATCTAGGAAAGAAAGAAAAAGAATAGCTCAGGATTTGTCCATGGAGACACCCTGATCTCATCTATCTCACTATAAATGTTTTCATAATTTCACTGTTTAATTTGGATTCAACTGCTCAATAAGCTCTGAATTTCTCAAGTCACTATTTGGTAATCATTTTGCTACTAAGTAGAGATTGTTGTTCAATTGATACCACTGTCGTAACTCCATTCCATTGTTTCACTCACTAAATCGGAAATTATATTAAATATCATCTAGCCTGCAACAATTTCTCCATCACAGGCACCAGAACTATCTCACTTTTCTGACTCCATATGCCCAATGGATTAGCACCTTCTGCACTCTTCATGCCCTTATTACAACAAAATTTCACCAACCAAAGTCTTAAACAGGAAACTGAAACTTTTAACTAGCCTAAACTACTCACCAAGCATAGCTGAAACTGAAAGAGAGAGCCCTCTCTGATTATAGATAGGCTAGGATCTATAATCCAAAGGTTGGTTAGTGGTTACCCCGGCCATATTCCCTTGGGAGTCATAGGGAACAACCTGGGTGTTAACACATTGATGTTCAATTATGAAGTTGCAGCAAAATATAATATAGGTAACAACAAACTTCATTAACCTTTCACTCAAAAGCTACAAACCAGGTTTTGTTGAAATGTTGCAAGTAGATTTTTACTATATTAATGCTTCTATGATCCAAAAATTAGATCGTTTTGATGCACAGATCATGAGATATAAACAAAATGGCTGTAGGTGATAGTGCATGATTTCCAAAATTTCATGAACTAATTTAACTTGAAATTATCTGGGTTTGTGTATTTTAATGATATGTCTGTGTTTTCTAGAAATCACAAGAATTGAGTTCATAGTTTTAAAAATATATGGGAATCAATTTTTGCACTGTATAAAAATGAAATTGTATGTCTTAAATGAGAAAAAAAGTGAAAAACATCCATCATGTGTAGCAATTCCTTTGAGTTCATAGTTTTAAAAAAATATGGAAATCAATTTTTGCACAATATAAAAATGAAATTGTATGCTTTAAATGAGAAAGAAAGTAAAAAACATCCATCATGCGTAGCAATTCCTCCCTCAAACTGAAGAATTAACATGCCCTCATGCAATGCTAGAAAACAAATAAAAGCGGTTGCCACAATTTGTTGAAATATATGCTTGGTGTAAAACAACATGGAATAAAGGGGTGTCGACAATGAATAAGAAGATCAATGGATGATAAAGAATATTAATGACATGGTCATTAGAAATAAATGGATGAAAGCAACACTCCCCCAAATTGAAAGAAGATGTCTCTGAAAAATGGGAAGTGGTAAAGATGTGGAATGAATGATGATAAATAATGCTCAATGGATTTTCATGAAATTCTCCTAAATTCGTAATAAATCAGAAAATTATGCTATTTTACCTCAAGTTTTACCTCCGAAAAAAATATAGAATGACATGTATGGACTGGCATTTGTGGAAGCTGATGTAGCCAGAGTTGGTGCTGAAAGTGATGCAAAAGGTGGAATCCAGGCAAGCACATCATGTCTGAACAATTTTTCACGTTCGCGAGTTGCTCAAGCCTCTTTTGTTAGTTGCAACAGTGTGGTCATGCCGAGAATAGAGTTCCCCCCCCCATACTTGTTGTTCTCTTGTAAACAAATCACTATTTTACATACAATGTTCTTGAATCCATATTGTTAGTTTTGAATAGTAACAGATAAGATACATGCAAAAATTTCAATCAGAAAAACTTTTGTATACCCGCAATACTAATATTTTGTCAAATCAACAAGTTATGGCAGAGTGTGGTAATCATATTGCATGCCATCCCATAATGCATACGTTCCCCCCTACAATTGGAAAAGGGATTCCATAACCATAAAGCATATGAAAGGTGTTATGCCGACGATAAGGCAAGGGAATGAACAATACAACAATAAATGAAGTAGAGTACACATATCAATAATAGGATGGGAAGAGGTATTTTTATAATGAGAGCAAAGTGTGTAAACATAGTTATGAATAAGAGATAGGATGCTTTGGAATGATGATAAGTTATGCAAAAAAGAAAAATGACAACAATATGCCAAAAAGATGCTTTGATGATGGTATTTTAGCTGAAAATGATGCGATTGATCAGAAATCAATTTCTCATACATAAAGGTTCAAAATAGGGAAAAATTAAGGAAATAACTTCTTCGATAAAAAGAGAGAATAAGAAAAGGGTATTATAGTAATAATTGACCATAAGATATAACTTCAATACCATAAGCAGAGCCTTTGCTACCAGTAAGCATCCATAGCCTCGACAGGGTTGCTTTTTAACTCGTATGAGCCAGGATCCTCAATTTATAAATGGAGAGTTCCAGTGTTGTTCTACAAAAGAAATCAGTGTGTTGGCGCGCTAACCAAATAACCACATTGCCATTCACTGGGATGTAGCAAAAGTGATCAGGCCAGCTCGTGATGGGACCTCTTGTTCCAAGGATAATTTGGCTATCCAATGGATCATAACCCTGGTGTGGTGGCCATAATGGGAATGTCACTTTGTTAGAGCCTTATGAACATGGTAGGCTGGCTCGTAATGAGACCCCCTATCCTCCATCTGCGAACAAAATTTTGCTGTTATTACACATTTTTATGATAAAAAGAGGGAGGCTTAGTACTTCTTAAGAGCAGGATGGTGGAAAAAGTTGAACATGTTAATAGAAACAAATATACCCATAATCTCATTTATTACAGATAGAGAAGATTATAACCAGGAAGGGTGGAACCAGCATGGTATTAAGATGATCAATCAGTATCTTGTTCAACAAAAAACAATGTAGTAAAGTAGTATATAAATAATTGTGTCCCTTTTGAAAATAATCTATTATCAAGGAGCTGTCCTGTTAAAGTTCATAACGCGAATGATATTAACTCGCTTCAATAAAATCCATAATTCTTGTCCTCATAAAACTAGTGTACTTCATGCCATGAAAGGGAATCAGTAAAATGTGGTTGAGATGAACTAGGAATAATCCCACAAGAGGAAAGGAAGGTTGTTCTTGAAAATACTCCCAAAGTGTTGTTTCTTTGAAGGAACAACAAAAACACTCAAAAAAATGTTGTTCCTTGTAGGGAACAACAAATGAAAATACACACAAAAGTGTTATTGAGAGATATCTGAGTAGAGGAGGTATCATGGATATCAGAAGGTATGAGGCCATTTCATATCATCAAACATCAGGTCTCCATCATTTGTCGAGAAGTCATTCCAAGGAACAAGCCATTCACCACACGCAAGGGACGATTTTTCTTCAAACTGTGTTTCTAGGAAATAAAAGATGAATTTGAGAAAAGTGAGAGACATTTTTTCCATCATTGACTTAAGAAGAAAAACTTCTTTTATTTTTTACACAGGTTACATGGTTTGGGAGAAATGTCGAAAACATCATTTGCCTCAGGAGGGTTAGTGCACCTCTAGAGTGACCTTGGTAAAATCAAATTTTCTCCTATATGAAATGACCAAATGACTCTCTTGATGAGTCAAATGCTAATTAGACACAAATATCTTTCCAATGAGCTATCGTGAGCTCAATTTGGAGTTGAGGAAGGCCTTCAAAAGTTGACTACAACATCACTATGCATTTCGGTAGCCTCATTTTGCACATTTTGACCAGTCTTGGGAGACTGGACTTGTGACAGAGCAAATGAACTCCAAATTGAAAAATTAAAGATGTTATGGAAAATAAACTCAACAATTTTTCCAACAAGCTATTGCACGCTCAATTTGGCTAAGGGGAAGGCCTCCAAAAGCAGGTGGAAAGCAGCGCTGTGCTTTTGACTAGTTTGCCCAAAAATCGTTGTTCCTTAAAAGGAACGATTGCTGTTCCTTAAGAGGAACAATAGTTGTTCCTTAAATGGAACATAAAAAAGAAAAACACGTGAAACTTCTATTCCTTAAATGAAACGACTGCTGTTCCTTAAGAGGAACAACAACTGTTCCTTAAATGGAATGGTTGTTCTTTAAGAGGAACAACAACTGTTTCTTAAATGGAACAACAAAAAGACAAACATATGAAACTGTTGTTCCTTAAAAGGAACGACTGTTGTTCCTTAAGAGGAACAACAACTATTCCTTAAGAGGAACAATAAAAAGACAAACATACGAAACTCTTGTTCCTTAAATGGAACGGCTGCTGTTCCTTAAGTGGAACAACAAACAAAATTCATACGAAAATTGGTGTTCCCTATAGGGAACAAAAAGGGAAAAATAGAAAAAAAGATAATGTACAATCTATTATCCAAGCAAATCCAATCAAATAAAAAGAAAACAACAAAAAAGGTAAACTTATGTATAGGTTTCAAGAGAATAAATTGTTTAGTGCACTGGTGTTGTCGAAGAGTTTCCTTTTATAGTAAGAATTTGTATTGTGGGGTCCTCATTGTTCAATCACCAATGGAGCGGAAACTACAATTTGAAGGGAGCAACATCTGAAACACAAACACATGAAATCAGAAAAGAAACAACACTTTATTAAGTTACAACAGCTATGATGTTATTTCTTAAGGCAAGGAAAAAATGATCTCTTTGAAAAATGTTTTGGCAACAATGACATGACATGAATCTTCAAACGGAAATCAATTCTTCATTTATTATATTATGAATCCATTGGGTAATGAATTGGATGAAATTCCCTTGCTTCATTAAAATTTCTTTCAAGAATTGCTCGTCCATAAATTGATCTTTTTTATTCTCCTAGGACCTGCAAAAAAACAAGTGTCTACCTGCAATAAAACATTAAATCATGGAGAAAGAGAGGTGATCGGGCTCCCCTAATCCAAGAATTATGCAAAAAAAAACAATAAGTAGTTACTCTGTATAACAAATCCATGGAGAAAATAACAAAGTAAAATTTATTTGTTACTTGCGGGAGAGCAGTGGCCAATCATGCTAACCTGCAGCGTTTTAATCACAAATTCTTTTTTTCGTCCAAATTGAGTGATTCCAAAGCCAGATGAGAGATAATTAAAAGATATATCTCAAATAGAAACAGGTTTTAAAAATTCAATGATATGATATGTCAATTTTAGTTAGAAAAACCTGCATAACAGAGTCATTTTTGATTACCCTACTTAGAACAACAGTGGATATTTTAAGCATAGATTTTTCGTTTGATGTCGGATTCAAATGATTAAAATTGTAAATGAACGTAGATTAATTTATTTATCTCTAATATAAAAAGGTTTTGAATAAAATAATAATTGATAGGTCAAATACTCTAAGGAACAACGGTAAAAATAGAGTTTTAAGAGTGCTGATTTACGATAGACAGTTAGTAGTTTTGTCATAACTTCCTCATAAGATATCAAAAATGAGTGATTCAAATTACCTTGTAAACTATATTCATAGGGAAATATACCATAGAAATATGTTTTCAAAATATGGACATTTATGCCTTGAAAAACGGAATCTCCCAACTCTGTTTCTGAGCTGCCTGTTAGACACCTTGTCAATGTTTTGGTTCTAACTTTTTCGTTTCAAATTCATATTGAGTGATTCAAATTGGGTTGGAAATTTGACATAAATGGATAATTAGGATAGAAATAGGTTTTAAAAATATTCCCTTTTGGTCCCTCAAAACATGACTGTCTCGACTGTGTTTTCAGAAATTTCATCAAGCCCACAAGCCAAAAAATGTGATATTCAATTTTTTTTTCCAAATTGATGATAAAAATGAATATGAGTGTTTGTAGAACTATTATTTCCATTATAATTCATCTACATATACAAATGAATTAAAACATTTATCACCTATGTTGATTTCCACGACATGTTGCAAAAAAAAAAACTATTTTTACATAAAAACAAAATGTATTTATTTATGTCCTTATTTATTTTATTTTTTACACTAACCTATTCTTATTTTAAAAATAAATATGATTACGTATAAGATTACTTCCTATGGAACCATTTTAAAAATAAGCCTTCAAATATGCACATACCCAAATTTGAAAAATGCATGTTAATAAATATTAGGGTATGAGAAGCCAACTTCCCTTGAAAAAATGGTGTCAAAAATTGTTGAAGTATGGAGTGATGCTGCAAACAAATGATGGAGTGAAACCAATCTTCAATATATCCTTTAATTTCTTGATTTCCCATAGCCATCATATTATAAAGTTTTTGAGCTTTTAAAATGACTTGTTGATGCATACAAGAAGAAACCTCATTTTCTTCCATAACTTCTACAATTTTTGAATTTGAAACATTATGAATCTCATTGTAAGTTTTCTCCAATGGTGCATGTGAGATAGAATGGGTGGGAAGGGTGCGTAAATTTTACAGTTCAACACGGTAAGCATGTTGTATAGGTTTATTATGGTGAGGGTGTGGAATGAGTTGAGCAGGAAATTGTGTACGGAATGGAGCATTTTGATGATGTAGTTGATTGGGTTGAGTAGATGATTTTGATAGGAAAGCAAGATGTTGTGGAAGAGTTGATGAAGAACATGGATAATGTGTTTGTGCTACAAGATGAGGGAGAGTATTCATACAATCATAAGCTGAACCATGCCAAATTTAGACAATATTGGTGGTGGTTATATTGAGATTGACATGGCTGCCCTAACACATTAGTATTCCATAATGGATTATGCAAGTAAGAGAATGGAGAAGAAGTGTTTTGAACCATACCTGTAAGCCATGATTTCCATGGTTTTGACCTTGTTGTAGCTTCCTCATCTCTTTACTATGGTACTTCCATCCTAGATAAGGAAGAACAACTATCTATGGGATGCTCCTTTCGGTAATGAGGGCAAAACACTTCATCAAATTCTTGATTTTTCTGAACCTGCAAAACATCCAATTGTGAATTTAGAGAGCTCATAAAATAAATTTTAAAATGTTCAAATAAATCATTGATTTCAGCTCTTATGTCTCTTGTTCTTGTAGCAGATTTAGAAGAGAAAGAACAAAATTCTTTAGAATTCTTACTAGCCTTGGAGATTCCTCTTGAATACCTTATATACAATTCACAAACATCATCATATGACAACTAAAAAATGTCACCTTTTCCTATCAAATTTAAGAGTTCTAAAAATTCATCTTTGGTTCCTTTGAGTAGGAGTTTTCTTAAGATCTCTTTTTTCAAATGCTTATGCTTTGATTTTTTAAGGTTGTAATGAAATCGCTTTACATAGTCCTCCAAGCTTTCATCTTCCCTTCGTATCATATTGAAAATATCTTTATTGGATTTGCAGTGGTCTTGGTACTTCTTCAAGAATATGTTCTTCATGTCCTCCCATGTTTGGATGCAGTTCCCACCTAGGCTCATGAACAATCAGAGAGCTGCTCCTTTTAGAGTAAGAGGAAACACTTTCAACCTTTGATTGTTAGTACAATAATCGTATCCTCTACAAAGTATTTTGAACTCAAATAAGAATGTATCTGGATCTTCATTTGTCAAACCATGAAAATTTGGTAGAGAAGATGGGGGAATTATGTGCATTTGTGTCACACCTAGATCTTTGATAAGAAATTCAAAAGTTGCAATGTGAGCCATTTCTTACCATAATAGAAGATGTTCTTCATGTGTTTCTTTGAGGCTCCTCCAAATTTTCCTGTCAATTGGTTAGTGAAGTGGGTGGTGCTTACATCACCACTTAAGTGAAATCATGAGATTTGTTTTTCAAAATTTCTATTTTTTTTTTTAGCCATTCACACAAAAATTCAAACATTTATTTCTACCCTAAGTTCTTTAACGATCTTGATGGAAAATGGGCGGGGGAGTAGGGCTTTTACATGCTTCGTACGTAGGTTCTTACCCTCTATTTTTAATACCCAACTCTTTCCTAACAAGAACCAATCAAATGCACACTACTTTTTAGAAATGGCTACACTCTCCCCGGCAACGACGCCAAAATGTTGGTTGATAAAAGGTGTCTTTTTAACTCCTATTTATCCCACATTAATTATCAATCCGAGCAAGATTTTATATTTCAAGAGTAAACAAATTCTTTAAATAAAACTCACTCGCAATTAAAGGAAACTCAATGCTCTGAAACTAAATCATTTATTCGACAAAGTAACAACAATTATCAGTCAAGGATACATTAGCAATAACTCATTCCTTGTTTAACTAATGTAAACTAAATCAAGCATAAATAAAATCCCCAATCTGAGAGCTTTGACAACAATAGCCAATGTGCTTTACAGTTGTTGATCTCATACACAACACACTAAATAACCAAATTGGAAATGACGACGAAGTAAATCAATAATACCATCGCAGATTATGTAAATACGATAATTCCGTTCATTGTGAGAATGCTAGAAGGCAAAATTAGATGATTGCAGAAAGTAAATGAGTAGTAAAGCTATATATTAGAAATGAACAACAAAGCTTATATGACTGCAATGAACAAAAAAACTAAGTTACTGAAATGAACAATGAAGCTTTGTAATTAGAATGAACAACACAACAACATACTTGCAGAAAGCAATGATCTTGTTATGAGGGAAATGAACAACAACACAATTCAATTGCAGAAGGTAATCATTAAAAAAACCACACTTGCAGAAATCAGAAATTAGGCAAACAACATTGTATGGTATAGGAACAACAATTAGATCCACTAAGAGCCGGGCCCTTAGCCACCAGTTAATACTGCCATATTACTTCAGTAGATGGGAAGGAACAACAACTGCTTTTATATATTGATCATTGCAAAATCATTACAGCCAACTTGTGCTCTGCTTCAACAACGAGAGTAAATGATAAATATTACAATTCAGATTAATAATACTCTCTCCATCTCCTTCTATCCTATCCTATCTATATCTAATCTAATAATCCATCTAATTCCCCATAATTCCCCATCCCTTGCTTTGATCTTTGTTTTCATTTAAATACAAAGAGAGCAGGGAGAAGTTAGAACAAAGATGATTACAAAATGATTCTCATTACAAAATTGGATTGTTCACATCAAATCGATCAACAAGATCATATCTGAAATATCTTTCCATCAGCATTCAATAGGAATAGGTTGAATTTGGTATTGCAATTGAGATAATTTGGAAAACGGCCACAATAACGAATCTGAGAAAAACGTCTTCAGAGAACCTTCCATTTCACGTAATACAGACCAAATTTGGGAAACTGGTTGATTAAAAGACTAATTTGGTCTGTTCTGGACAAAACCCATGTTTCGGATTTTCCAGATTCTTCTCCATTTGCCCAAAATGTCCAATGAAAAATTGTCACTTCTTATTCCAACTATTTTTTGAGTTGGCACCTTTAATGATGAGCTGGAGATCAAATCTAGAATCTGGAAAATATCTTGGAGGCTAAAATGGTGAGTGATGTTACAACCAATTTATTAATAAACCATCATTGGTAAAATCATGCATAATAATCATCAATTTATTAAAAATAAAGGAGAAGAAATAATATTTATCCATAAGAGCATAAATAATTATAAGATGGAATTATATGATAAACCATGACAAATGACGTGATAAAGAATGGTAGAAATGGGTGAAATAGGCATTAAAGAGTGCTAATAACAGTGACATATTAGCGGCCCAACAAGGAGGAGATCACATGAAGAGTGTGTCAAAATGACTTTAAATCCTCTTCTATTTATACTAAAACGTAGATGATGAATAGACATTTCTATTGGGCTTCTGAGCCTACATAAGATGCTGGCCGACTTGACAATATGTCTTATAACACAAATAAATTCATAACTCCATGAATACTTGTCAGAATCGGATGATATTTAGATCAATCCTACACCTCTCAATGAAAGGGATCCAATAAAAATATTAGCAGCCATAAATAAGATGACCCACATGGAGTTTGGCCCTAGTTTCCAATTTTAACACTCCCCCTCAACTAGGGAGAACTCCATCCACTGATGCATATATCCGAATATACTATATTTTCTATTAGTGCCCTGCACTTCTCTGCTCAGCTCTACTCTGTTCATATCAGCTTTGCTCTGCTCAACTCTACTCTACTCAGCTTTTCTCTGCCCAGATTTGCTCAGCTCTGCTATGCTCATATATGCTCAGCTCTGCTTTGCTGAACCATGAAGAAGAAGAATTGATCGAGGATGTATCATACCATCCTCCACTGACTCGAAGTTAGTCTCAGAGTGTGTACCACTGGTCCCAGACTAGTCCTCAACTGACCCGAAGTTAGTGTCATAGTATGTACCACTCTCACTGGTCCTAGACCAGTCCTCTACTAACTTGAAGTCAGTCTTAGAGTATGTACAACTGGTCCCAGATCAGTCCTTTACTGACTCAAAGTCAGTCTTAGAGTATGTACTACTGGTCCCAGACTAGTCCTCAACTGACCCGAAGTTAGTGTCATAGTGGGTACAACTCCTACAACTTGTCCCAGACCAGTATCATTGATCCCAGATCAATAAGGTCATCCTAGCATAGGGAGTACAATAGATACAACGATGTGTCAATAGGTACTACTATGGTCCCTATCCTCACTTCCCTGCTCATTGATCAGATGAGAGGTACTTCCCATGAGTCCCGGACTACATGGGTAGGATTCCTTGACAAGAGAACTAATCATTTTGTCCATAGGAGAGTGAATCATCCTGTCCCACAAGAGAGCGAATCATCTTGTCCACAGGAGAGCAAATCATCCTGTCCCATAAGAGAGTGAATCATCCTATCCACAGGAGGGCGAGTCATCCTATCCACAGGAGAGCGAATCATCCTGTGCACAATTGCCATGGAGAACACATCATCCAGGCCCACAGGAGAACTAATCATCCTGTTCATAGCACACCACCAGGGGAGGGTGAGTCACCCTGTGGTCGTATGTTGTTCCAGTAAGAACCCCAAGCCCCCAGAGCTCAATGTATGCAACATGCATGATCCTTTTACAAGGGTCTCTTGACGACTCCAAGTCGTTTGGGAAAATCATAGATTTGATCTTCCCCCAGGGCTTAGACAAAGTGTAGCAACCTGTACATCATCTGGAGCTTCCTTGCTCATTGAATTACCATATCCTAGATAAGGTAGTATCTGATGTCTATTTGCTGGAGCAATCATCGAATATGAGATTCCTCAATAATCAAATCCCACATCTGGTTGTCACAGAGAATCATAGTGGTATTCATCATGTGTACAAATAGCTCACTCAAGAGATTCTGCAATCATGTTGCTGTGTATTTGGTCTCGGCGGTGCTTATAGAAACTGAATTTTTCTTCCTGCTCATCCATGATATTGAAGCAGAATCCAAAGAGAACCAGCACTGAGAAGTGCTCTAGTGTTGCTCCACATTGCTTGCCTAGTCAGCATTCGAATAATCATGCAGTTTCATATTTCCAGTAGTGTATCTCAATCCATGAGAGATTGTGCCCCAAATACATCTTAGAAGATTCTTAGCACCAATCCAGTGAGGCTCAACCAAATATGAGCTCACCATGCTAACTGCAAAACATATGTCCAGATGGAATTTCACCAAGAACATCAATGCATATGAGTTTATGAGACTTAGAGGCATTTCCCAAATCTGGTCTGACATCACTACCATATAACTTCTTAAAGTTAATATCCTCAAGGTAGTCACAGGCTTACAATTTATCATTCCACATTCGGAATCCAACTCCCTCTTACTTCTGCAAATGAGAGGGTCTGCACCTGTCAGAAATAGATTGTCCTCATAAGGTGTCGGTATGAGAGGTCTATCATCCACAACTTTCGGGTAATGGTTTGGATCGATTTCACTCCTAGTGAATCTCAGCTTCATCAAACAACTATCAATCCTCTCATACTATGCCCGAGGTGTTTTACTTCAAGCCATAGATGGCTTTCTTCCACCTGTATACATTAGATTCCCGATCATGAATCTCAAACTCCTCGGGTTGTTCCAAACTTGTGCACCTGCTGCATGAGGGGAATGGTCCCCTTATAAAATTTTCCTTTGGTACATCTTAGACATGTACCATCATGCTCTTTTCGAATTCAGGAATCCCTGTCACCATCTGACTCACAGACCTTCGGTGCTGTGTTAATAGACATGGTCCCCAGTGGACTTCCTGCAATTTGATACAACCCTGAACTCAAAAACATCTTTGAAAAATCCATTTTCAAACATGCACCTTTCCATCGATGAGTGCCACTCTGTAACCTTTGACTTCCATTGTTGAAGTGGACACCAGGTTCTTCTTACGATTAGGTACATAAAAGAGATTCTGTAAATGAATAGAGTTACCCTCATTCAATTGAGGGGTAACATTCCCTACATCATTTCTGGGATAGGTGGCATCGGCTCCAAGTATAATCCCATGATTGTTTCCATCTCTACAAAATTAGAGAGCACACCCTTCTATCCGATGAAGTGCCTTGAAGCACTACAATCAATAGGCCAAATTCCAAAAGAATCTGAAGGAGAGGGCCAATACAAGATAATGCTTCTTTATCTTATCAGAAACAACATTTGATTCTTCATACCTGGGGTTCCTTTCTTTCTTTGAAGAGTCGACCATTTCCTTGATGACCTGCATTACCAGTCATTGCTTTGATCATTGAAGATGTCACTGGAATGATTTGTTATATTCATCAAGAGATGTGTCTTTTCCATTCGGACACTCCTTCGCATAATGTCCGAACTTATTGCAACCAAGGCATCCACCTTTCCTTCCACCCTTAGATCCAAACTTCCCAACGAAGTGATCTTTAAGTAGGCCATCAGAAACTTCCGCTGTGCCATTCTGATAATATTCTTTGCTTCCACTTCACCCTTAGTGAATTCGGAGAGGGATGAGAAACCCATTGATCCTTTTGTCCTTTCCCAACTATATTTGGTGATTGTTCTTTCACTCTTGCTTAGGAATTGTCTTCACCTCAGCTTTGATACCATGTTAATTTTAGGTATGTTCTATGTTAGAGCAATTTATTGCAATTTTCACAGTTAGCTCAATGTCTTTTCCAGATTAGCAATCACATTAGCATTAACATAAACTACAAATATAACATAAATATAAATTGCAGAAGACAAGCCAAGACAAGAGGACACAATATGTGGCGCTAGCCAGGGACAAACCCCAATGTGGGGAAACCCTTGATCAATTCTTATTTTATGTTCTTCAAAGTTCAACAAAGAAAGTGAGAGAGACAATACATTTACAATAGAAGTCAATATTTTGACTTTTGATATCACATGAGATTAGTTGAAGACATATTGCTTCAACTGATTCTCTAAGGTAACTCCTTCACCTATCATAGTGTTGCCTTTCATCCATTTGCTGCACATAACTGTGTGACACCATGCTGTATTGTCACAGTGTTGAACCTTGATAACTGAGTTGCTCTCATCTGCCCTTATAATCATGCTACCCCTTACTGACATGCTCAACATGCTGCATCTTTCATCATCATGCTACCCTTTATTAACATGCCCATGATCTCATTCATCATCATGTTGCCCTTTACTATATAACTGTGGCTTATCCAACAGTCCTTAAGGCATATGAAAAATACCTTCTTTTATCACAACAAACTAGCTATCCCAACACATATAAGATACACTTCAGAATGTGTGCATTAGCTCATAGTTGGAGGGTAATTAGGCTATTGCAATTCTGGACAGGTTAGGGCACCCAACCATAGTCCCTAACAACCCTTAAAATAGCCCAGAATTGCTTCTTCTTACTGTGGCTATCCTCCAACAGGGTGCTGCTCTCCATGCTACTATTTAAGTGTAGTTTCAAGCCCAACGCATAAACTTTACACCCCAAAAATGATTGCAACATTCTCTTGATAGAACTGTTCACCCTTTAGCAATGCTCTAAGACATTCCTTTCATTCTTGGCCTTCAAGATCAAGACTGCAGCCCGCAAGACAACACCTCAGCTTGTCTAATCAACGTTCCATTCCTTGTTGTCCTATCCTTTGCTTGCTTTGCGTATTAGGGTCTATTTGCTACGAAATTAAGGCCTCCCTTTGGGTATGGATGAGGGCCTCTTAGATCTAGTGTTAGGTCTTCTTTAGCTGTCTCCTTAGATGTGTCTTTAGGGCTCTTCTAGAATTGCGGCTAGGGCTTCTTTTGCTGTGTATTAGGGTCTCGTCAATGTCTGCAGATCTAGCCTTATCCAAGCCTTCCTTTGATGCAGATAAGGCCTTCTCTTTAGATGCGTATGAGGCCTCCTTTACTGTGGCTAGATCTCCTTCAACTGTGGCTAGGGCAACGTACTGCAACTAGGGCATCATACACTTAGCCCAATGTATCTTCTTAGTGTCTCTCCTTCACCAAAAACCCAAAGACATGGAGAGGAGGAGATCACATGAAGAGTGTGTCAAAATGAATTCAAATCCTCTTCTATTTATACTAAAACGTAGATGATGAATAGACATGTCTATTGGGCTTCTGAGCCTACATAAGATGTTGGCTGACTTGACAATATGTCTTATAAAACAAATAAATTCATAATTCCATGAATACTTGTCGGAATCAGATGATATTTTGATCAATCCTACACCTCTCGATGAGAGGGATCCAATAAAAATATCAGCTGCCATAAATAAGATGACCCACATGGAGTTTGGCCCTAGTTTCCAATTTTAACAAAACCCCAGTGGTATCTCTCCAGCTGAACCATGACAAAAGGCAGAACCATCACTTTTACTCTTGTATACAACACTGTCACCTCCAAGTTTGTACGAACCCAGGGTTGATAAAGTAAAGCTGGTAGCCCAGGAGTTGCAACATTGTTGCTGCAATACTGGCGCTCATCAACTTGGGACATCAACAAAGGACCGCCACATATAGAAACATCAACAATCAAATACCATGAGGAGCAAAGAAGATATACATAGGAGCAGAAAAACACAAGGCAACTCCCTTAGTGACAATACAAAGGTCCAACAATCCAGGATGCACACACCTGCATCAGTCAATCACGAGGTAGGCATAGGTAAGGAAACCTCCCATCTCCTCCCTATGTGTAAATAATGAAAATGTATGAATGTGTCGAAGCCTCGAAATTCACTACGACAACATGGGGGTTAACAACCTGGTACAAACCTTAAAAGAAGCTCATTTTCTATTCGGTATAGTGGCTCCGACTGGGGATAATGGGACCAATTTCCCAGATACGATTGATTTGATAATGTTGTTCGGGGTGATATAAGATATAACAAAGAATTATTCAACTAATAATGATCTCTTCTAAGTAATAAACACATGCATCTATCTTAATCTAACATTTTCTTACTATAAATATACCTGGAAATAAACTAAGATATGTGTTCTACAGAGATGTCTCAAAGCAACTAGTAATCAAGATTATTCAACTACTAAAAGAAATGAAATCATGAATGATAATTTTTTTGGATAAATAGTTAGACAAAACAATTGAGAAAACTTTATCACATATAGTAATTGTTTATGTATTCAATAAGGAATCAGAGCTGAAACATCATACAAAAGTGCAATAACTATAACTCAGATTTTCATACATAAGACAATCAAAGAAAGAGTATTGCTAATTCATAAATAAAACATGATCATTAGACAAAAGTACCATATATGAAAGGTTCTACTCATGGGCTTAGCAATATTGATCCACTTTCATCCAATCAAATACACTCTAAGAGTACATAAGTGAAATTTTAGTAGAGTATGCTTCGATATTAAAAAAAAAGATCACGTTCCAATAATTTCATCAAAACCTTCACAAAAATACAGAAATGTGATGTCTTCTAAAGTGTTTTTGATAAAATCTTGGACCCCTCTCTAAATGCACGAGATGGGTTTAAATACTATAATACATGCCTAAAAAATAGATTGTTATTACATAAAAATCTTAGGAGGTTCAAACAACCTTCCTCAGAATAAGTGAAATAAAAACTAAAACTAGAAATAAATGATGACAAGCTTTTGCAAATTGAATGGCCCTATTTGGCCATTCGATCCTTGAGCTCACAAATTTCTATCATTGGTTGAGCCTAGGGAGGTTGGCCAGTTCTAGATCTCAGTTTCCTCATGAATACAACATCACTGAGAGGTGGCACCATATTTTGAGAAGAATTAGCTAAACAATGTAGGGTCATCTAATGACTATGGGGTTTTACCAGAAACCACTAGTATGTTTCCCAATTGAGCTTAGACAGTTGCTTGATTATTTCTGCATTTTCTTGGGTAGTTTCTTTCCACTATTCTTTCAACTGTTTAACATCCAAGAGAGTGTCTGGACTATATTCTCTGATAATATTAGCAGTGTGGATATTTTCATTGACAACCTCAATGATGTTATTTGTTGTACTAGCTACTCTTGCTGTTGCCCTCTCTGTTTGTTTTAATTGTACATCCCAATCAATAAATAAGATGTCTTTGTGGGACTCCTTGACCTTTGGTAGATCGGCCTTCATGCCTTCTTCATATTCTTGCCAAGAAATGAATAATTTTATACTTTTGTTTAGATCTTCATATTGTAATCTTTGATCAATCACTTGATTGTTTAGTTTTTCACTTGATTCACAATAAGGTTTGATCATTGAATTTTTTTGATAGAATACATCCTGTTGCTGTACCAAAAGAGTATTTAACTCAAGTGCCTCTTTGATAAATTCATCTACTTGAGGAATGCCTTTGAATTTGTCTAATATAGCTTGCATTTGGTGAATCTATGTTTTTTTTACTGCCATGTCTGTCGGATGCTATATTGTCATTTGCTCAAAATTTTGTTGAAGCTGTGCCAGTTGTATTTCTGCTTGCTTATTGGTGCTTTGTCTTTATTACTTGAGTTGCTATTCAAGTAATTGAACTCTTTCTTCCTTTTCCTTTAGTAACATTTGAGCCTCTGCTGCCTTATCAATTCTTGCAGTTGCATAAGTTCGTACATATTGTGATAGCTTTGTAAGGTTGTCTGTTGGATCCATGGAGGTGTCTCTCCATACTATCTCCATTGGCTCACTGTAAAGACTTTCTGTTACCGATAAATCAAATTTTATTTTCTTTCTCTGCCTTTTTACTACAACCTTATGTGTAGGATTGTAGAATATATCCAAGGGCGATATTTCTTCAACCTTAAAAACAATTTCAGAAGTTGGATTTCCTGGGATGACTTCAATGTCTCGAGTAGTTACAATTTCTTGTATTGTGGGTTCTGGATTTACAATCTATTGAGTGTGCTATGGAGTCTAGATTTGAGACGTTCCTTTAAGAACAGTCTCTATTTGGATCTTTTTATTGAATTTATCCCACTCTTGTTCCAGATTGATGACTGGAGTCCTTTCTGTTTCAACCTGGGAGGGACAAGTCTCCATGTCTTGTACAATTGATGATTTCATGGTCGTTTCTTCATGATTTTCTTTTATATCATGTCTTGGGTCTGTCTTGGGGCTTCCTTCTTTATTCTTAGATTCATGTTCAGAGTCTTCACAACTCTGAGCTGACTTCTCTTGTGATTCTTCATCAGAATTGTGCTTGGAACTCTCCTCTAGGCTTACGTTGGGAGTAGGTTCACTTATTTCTTTAATTTGTAATAGGTCTAAAGGGACCTGTTTGAGCCTTTTATTTATGTACATGTCGAATTCTCTGAGGTCCTATGGGTCTAGTGTTAGTGACACTAAGGGCGAAACTTGTGAAAATATCTTGGCTTGTTCAAATAAATCATCAAATGGATCTTCCTCATGACTGAATTGCCTGACATTGACCATGGCAGTAAAATTCTTAGCAACCTAGTTGGGGTCATATTGTCTACCTGGCACGGTAGCTAGGTTTAGGGCTGTGATGTTCTGTATTTCTTTAGACGCATGCTCGATATCATGCAATGTGAAAGCGCCACATTGTAATGGGAAGGTTGGCCAAATGGATTTCTTCTGCTCCTTAAGGGTTTTGGTTATTCCATCACCCACTGTTTGATAAACTATTTCTCATGCCAATAGTTTATCCGAAACATAGTATGAGAGAACATGGGGAGAAATAATACTCCTAAAATCTTGGATGTAAGTGAACCATTCCTCACCAAACAATCTTTCCACCAGCAATATGTCTATCTTCTCTTCCTCTAAAAGCCCAGGGGATTTCTTATCAAAAATGGTCTGATAAATAGGTAACATGATGTGATGACAAATATTATAAAAATGTGAGCCAAGATGTGACTCCCACAATATTTTATGATAAACATGGATGGGTTCAGGATCTTTTAAAATCCATTTCCATCCCATGTTTGGAAAATGCAAGAAAAAACATATAACATCCATGACATAAGCACTCATGAAAAAGGGAGGGATAACCCGAGTGGAGAAAATTATATGATGCTTGTATTCTCTAATGGCCATGGCTAGATTATTTGACAAAATAGTTCTCCAGCTCAAAATGGTAGCATTTATAATTGCATCAATCAGGGGAACCCATTCAATAGAAAATTTGGTGGTATTAACTTTTCCTAATAGCCTACACAACATTGCAGCTACAAAATTATATGGGGCTGATAGAGGTGCAATGGGGTACATGCTAGTTTTCTCCCATCTAAACTTGTTTGAGCCAGACCTCCAAGCTTGCATAACATCCATTGGATCTTCATTATGTTTGGAAAAAAAAACTCTGTCATAGATCTTCTGTGGCTGCGACAGATGGTACATTTGGCTCAAATTGTCTAATTTGAATGATCCCATAACGTCTTGCCTAGAGGTTCTGAACGTTCTATCTGAAACATCCACTTTATCAATAATCCATCTTCCTATATCTGTATATGGCAATATTTTTGGTCTTGCAGCAATTCTGTGTAGAAAAGAGCATGCTGCTTTGAAGTAAGAATCCTCAAATGAAGTTGTGGAATCCACTGTTGCCTTAATTTCCAGGGGTGTTGGGTTCTCTCCCTCTAGTAAATTGTACATCACCTCCCAAGTAGTAGTTCCACCATCTTTGTTACAAGTGGTTTTAGAGAATAGCGATAACATTTCTGACTGCTCAGGGGAAGTATCCTCTCTGGTATTTTTCCATTTCTTAATGATCTCTGTAAGCGCTGTGTTCTTCGAAGATTTCCTATAATTCAGGAAAATGGAGAAAACAGGATAAAAATGCATAGTGGTAAATGCAAGCGAAAGCACGATTAACACAATAAATTCTAAAAGCATGTAAGGATGGAGCTTTTATTTCAAACACGAATAAGAAATATATCTATCATCTCGAGCCGTTAAACAAATAAATTCCTTTAAATCTCTTTAACTATACATTATGGCTCACATAATCTTTTGTTTATGCCATATCAAAATGTTGCATCACATATTTCAAATTGATATTTCCGATTGGTTTAAATGTTCTTGTAATACTGATTTTTTATGATTGTGATGAATCGAAATTCTCACAAATCACAAATCGCAATTCTTGCAAATCGTAAATCACAATATCGAAGATTATGAATAAAGCAATTCAAAGTTGCTTTAATATTTTACGATATGCGATAAGCGGGATTACGATATCGGACCTGAATGTAGTTATGTAATGTTCTAATATTCCTTCGAGTCCGGATTACATCGCATTTCACATTTTGTTGTGGTTTGTATGTTTGCATCCTTTTAAGAAATGCGATGCGATTGCGATAAAGACCTTTGAGGAATAGTTCAAGCCTTAAGTATTATATAATCTAAGTGCCATTTATGGTTCTTTTATGGGGATTTCACTTATCTTATCTCACGGATTCTGCCTCATGACTAACCCTTGTTATTATCAAATCCCGTGATTTACAATAAAGGGGGAAATGTGTTATTATGAAATGATTTGGTTTGATATCTTAGTTTATCCAAAGTTTTATTCCAAATTCTTTACAAAGGAAAGCTCTTATTTTTGCTAAAAAAAAATTTGGGGAATTTTTTTAAAAGGGTCCCCATTTATTATACAATATTATTTATTAAATCAATAAATGGTGTGGGGGGGGGGGGGTTGTTGAACAGTACAACAATTGGCTATTCACTGGAAGTACTAGTTATCTCTGATATTTTTTTGTAACTTCTAAAACTTCCAAAATAAAGATAGTTAAAAAAATAGGAATAATTTAAGATAAGAAACATTTCTCTGAATAAGAAAACAAAATCACCTAATCACAATTCATTTGATATCCTCTTCAAAATGAAAATTCCTTTGTCTATATCAGTCTTTACTTGGTTTAAAGATAAAGTAGGGTGATCTTGCAGATTAGCTTTTAGATGTACTCATTTGTCACAAGTAGAGCCTCTACTGGCAGGAGATGTCCATAACCTTGATAGGGTTACCTTTTAACAATCAATGATTCATTATCCCATCTAGATAAGAGTGCAAATTTTAGAGATAAATTCAGACTCATATGCTTATTCTCCTCTCTTTATTTTTTTAATAGTTTTATTTTTCTTCTAAAATCTTATATTTTTTCTACTTAAAAGTCACTGTCTTGGTTTGATGGCCAAATAGTGGCAATGCCATTCACTGGTTGTAATTCAACTGAACAATATGACTCGTGATGAGACCCCTTGTATTTTGATTAAAGTAATCTCAAGCCATTACCCTATTTTGATATGCAGTATTGGTAATGTCAGTCTATTATTTCCCTATGATCATAGTAAGCCGGCTCTTGATGAGACCTATTATCTTTTAATTTTCAATATATTTTAGAATTACACTCTAAAAGGAGAAAAGTTTACTGGATGGGGAGAATCATTGACCCCTTAAGATTTTTTGGATGACAATTATAGAGTTAAAGGTGCTTATCTACAGAGAATCTTTACTTTTTAAAAATACTTTTCATGACTGATAATAGAAAAAGGGTCTCTTTATAAAGTTGGGGTTTCACAAAGAATAAATAATTTTGGTGGAAAGAAGCAGATTTCAGAAAGATAGAACTTAGCTTATTTTTGAAATGTCATAATTATTTCTTTAACAATCTCTACTTATACAAGCGAAAAATCAAAATATTTAAAGAGATTTTAATTGTAATGCCAAAAGTAAATACTATTTAACTTTTATTTTACTAGGAAAAGTAAAGGCAATAGTGTACAAGGGATAGAAGAGGTTATCTTCTATGAAAAATATTTTTTCAAAATCTGCCCATTCATAGGTAGAGAATCTCTCTTTCATGATAAATATTCCAATAGAAATGTTGATGGGCCAATTTGTTCTGTAATATGAAATGGGCCAAGCCACATTCTTTGGAATTTGGCATGCTTACCTTTTTCCTCGTGTGTTTCCCACTTCAATACAAGGTCTCCAAGTTGAAAAGATTTAGGACTTACAAAATTTTCATCAAAGGAATATTTGACTAATTGTTGATGATGTGCATGTATGATTTTGGCTTTATCTCTTTCTTCTCTGAGTTTGAGGATTTGTGATTGCCTTAATTGTATAGAAGAGGAACGAGTCTCTTCAATAAATTTAACTAGGGCTAAAGAGGGAAGAGCTACATTTGTAGGAAGGACAACTTCTTTCCCATAGACCATATTGAAAGGAGAAGAGTCTATTGAGGTATTTTGTGTTATCCGGTCTGCCCATAGAGAAAATGTTAAAGATTTATGCCAGTTTTTTTGACTCTGATCAATAGTTCGTTTGATGATACTTATGAGATTTTTATTCGTTGATTCAGCTAAACCATTTCCCCGAGGATAATAGTTAGTAGAATATTTAAGTTTAAAATCTTTTTTAAGAGAAAATTTTGTTATATCATTGCTTGTGAAATAGGTTGCATTGTCAAACATAAGGGAAGTTGGTAGACCAAATATGGTAATAGCAAATTGATCAATAAATTCAATAATGTTTTCAGAATTGGCTACCTTGAGTGGAATTTCTTTCACCCATTTAGTGAAGTAATCAGTTTCTTTAAGGATATATCTATGCTTCTTTGAAGAGTGAGGAACAATCTTGTCTATTATGTCTAGTCCCCATTGTTCAAATGGTTGTTCAATGTTGACCGATTGTAATGGCAATGCGATTTTCATTTGTCTTCCAACAATTGTTTGACAAATTTTTCACTTCCTTACATATTTGTGTGCATCTTTGAAAAAGGTTGGCCAATAATACCCAGCATGCAGGATTTTATGCACTGTTGTGTATCCTCCAAAATATCCATAATGTCCACTAGCTAGTCCATCATGGAGTTCCTGCAGAACCTTTTCTGCCTTGAATTTTTCAAGGCACCTAAGTAAAACAGAATCATAATTATTCCTAAACAAAACATAATTGATGATTTCATATTGTTTAGCTTTTAATCTCAAAGCCATTTTTCTTTTGTAACTGCGCTGCATAGGGGCATATCCATTTTTCAAGTCAAAGATGATATAAACATATTTAGATTCAGTATCATTGAGGCTTACCTCACATATTTGTATATCATCACCTGAATCTTTTGGTGATGGTAAGCTGGATGCTCCAACTAACATTTTGCAAAAACCTTGACCTCTAACAATTTTAGTTGGTCTAATTTCAATGTCATATTCTTGCAATGTTGTTACCTAATTTGCTATTTTCTCACCTAATTCTCTTTGCATTAGTAAATTCCTCACTAATGAGAATGGAACTATTACTTTAGTGTGAGTTTTAAGAATAAAAGATCTGAAATATTTTATTGATTTGAAAATAGCAAAAGCCTATTTTTCAACATCCGAGTAATTCAATTCAACACCTTGCAAATTGGAGCTAAAGAAAGAAATTGGTGCTTCAACTTTCTCATCATTGACTTGAGTCTAAATAACTGCATATGATGTTTCAAAAGAAAAAGTATATAAAATAAAATGTTTAGAAAAAATCGGAGTTGCTAAAGAGCGAGCATTTATAATTGCTTGTTTAGTAATATTGAAAGCTTCATGCTCAGTATGTCCCCATTTAAAAATAGAAATTTTCTTGATCATAGATTGGAGGGGTAAAACAATTTGTGAAAAGTCAGGGAAAAATCTAATCTAGGTGGATGTTGGTGGCCACCCACCTATCCCACTTGGACTCCCAAAACTGTCTCTTTCTTTTTTTTAGTTTCCGTAATTGTAGCAAAATTTACTATTTTTAGCAGTTTTTTTAGGTCCTAAACTTCTGGAGCTGTTTTGAGGCCCTAAACGACGCTTTTTGGGAAAACTGAGAGAAACATGGCTTATAGACTTATGTTTCTCTTCCCAAAGTTATAGTCCTCGGATAGATATTTCTAATGAGCTATTGTACGCGTCAAATGAAGATCGGATGCCAAAGTTATGACCCTGGGAAGTTGATGTACCAACTTACCCAAACGGGGCCCACAGTTTGGCGTTTCATCTTTTAGGGTTAGGTTTTTGGATGTTTAGGGTTTTCCATTGTTTATTAACAATAAATAGGTCTTCAAGCCTCATTGTAACATAGTTCATAGGCATGTATCCGCGACATCTCTTATCAGAGATAAGCTACCATCGCCCTCGCTGGTTTATTTCCATTTCTGTTTGTAAGCATATTTCAATATTTTACTCTAATGAAATGAAGTATTATTTCTGCTGCATCTCTATAATTTTTTGTTTTCCTGTTTAAATCTGGATCAGTGGTATCAGAGCGGTTTGCTTTTTCTCTGTTTTTCTTTGCATGTCCCCAACAAGGTCAGGATATAAGGAGTTAGGGCTTGAACTAGTCAAACCTTTGCAAGACCAGCCTCGCAAATCCCAACGACCTCCCACGGTGAATGATAAGAAATATGAGGGGGCAGGAGATCCTATCAAAATCTTGCTCGAAGAAGCCCTCGAGAGGCAAAGGAATGCGATGATGGACAACTTTGCCCAAATCCTTCAGTGGCTACCTAGAGGCGACCCATCGGCTTCCAGTAGCTACTCTGGAAACACCACGCCCTTTAAGGTACAAGTTAATTTTAAAATCCCCATCTTCGAGGGTCAAATAGACATAGATGTCGTAGATAAATGGTTAAATATACTAGAAGGGTATTTTTTTGTTCATGATTTTTCCAGTCGGGAAAATATTATTTTTGCTCTTCTCAATGCAGCCCCCCATCTCAAGGATTGGTGGGAAACCTACTGCGAGCAGAAGGATGAAAGTACGGGCTCACTATTTTCAGCTGCACCCACTTGGAATTCATTCCGGGATGCCATCAAGGAGCAGTACTACCCTGTCAAAAGCTATGAGGACAAATACATAAAGTGGACCACACTGCGGTAGGGAAGGGACCAAGATGTGTCGGAGTTCACAAACATTTTTCATACCCTTCGCACACAGTTGGGTATCAAGGATTCTGAGCTACATTTGGTACTCAAATACCACGACTCCCTACACAAGTACATCTAGGAAGAGATGGATTTCTTGAACATCTCCTCGCTCGGCATGACGTACCGATACACTATCAAAATCGAGTAGAAATTTAAACAAAAGAAGCGAGACTTTGGATCTGCAAATCCGAAGACCAAAGGTCAAAGCTAAGGCAGGGTGACCCAAGATAGCCTATCGAAGCTGCAAGAAAAGAACAAAACCACGAAGTCGAAGAAGGACACATGAAAGTGGTGTGAGTTCCACAAGATCCCCACTCACAACACAAGTGATTATCAGACCAAGCAGTCACTAGTGGCCGAGTTGAAGGCTTCAGAATCAGAGCCATGTTCAGACCCTGAGTCAGAACCCGACAAGGGGAATGGAAAAGGGAAGTAGATCATTGATGCAGAGCACAGTGCCACTGTTGCCACCACAAAGTTCCAAAAGAATGAGCCTAAAGATCCAGAGGAGGGGGAGCGTCTTTTCCATTCACAGATGTGGGTGAAGGGTTCACCACTGCAATTCATTGTTGATAGTGGGAGCCAAAAGAACCTCATTTTAGTAAAGGTAATGAAGCGATTGGGCCTATCGACTACACCACACCCGCAACCATACAATATCGGGTGGCTTCACGAAGGACGAGACCTTCGAGTTCGCCAGTAGTGTCGCCTTCCCTACAGCATCAAACCCTTCGCAGATGAGGTATTGTGTGATGTTGCACCTCTGGATGTTTGTGATATATTATTAGGCAAACCATACTTGTGGAGGAGACATGCTATATATGAATCAAGGTCCTGTGCTATTATTATTTCTTTGGGTAATTCATTATAGAGGATTCCAAAGGTAGCCCCACCTACTGCCACCTCTTTGATCGCTACTAAGAAAGGCAACAAGCTCATCTCCCAGACTATGAAATTCATTTTCTGTCTGGTTCTCTCCCAAAGTAAGGGGGAGATCGTCACCACATCCATGACCCTCGCGAAGGGTTCCTCCACGCAGCAACAACAACAGAGGAAAAAATTTATCTGACCTAGGAAAGATTGCATGGATTTTTTGTTGTGAGGTAAAGAGATTTCAGAAATTTCTCTTATCCTATCATGATCTATGTGAATGCCATCTTTAGATACAATAAATCCAAGAATATTACCCTCACTAAAAGCAAAGAAATATTTCTTTGGATTTAGAGAAATTCTATATCTTAGACAACATTCAAAGTTTATTTAAGTCCTTTAAATGACTACTGTGCTATTTTGAATACACAGTTATATCATCTAAGTAAATTATCACTATTTTATTCACCAAAGCTTTGAAAGCTATATCCATGGCCCTCTGAAATGTTGCACCAACATTGATTAATCCAAATGGCATCTTTGATAAGCGTATGTTCCCCATTTGGTTCTAAATATGGTTTTTAGTTGATCATATGGCTGTAAGAGAATTTGATTATAACTTGAAAATCCATCCAGAAAAGACATTAACTCTGAGCTAGCAATTGACTGCAGTATCTGTTCCATAGGCGGCAAAGGAAAGTTGTCCTTCTGACAAGCTTTGTTGAGATTGCGAAAGTCTATACAATTTCAAATATCACCATTATTTTTCCTGACTAGAACTATGTTAGAAGCCCACCTTGAATGTGTGACAAGAAAAAATATTTTGGCTTTGAGAAGTTTATTCAATTCAGATTTGATTTAGTTTTCTAAGTTTGGGTGAACCTTTCTCAACTTCTGTTGTACATGATTTTCATCAGATATCATAGGAATGGTATGCTGAATGATGGAAGTATCATATGTATTAAGATCTTCATAATTCCATGCAAAAACATTTTTATATCTTTTCAAAAAATGAATAAAAGCTAATCTTTCATCGGGTGTAAGACAAAGACCTAGATTAATATTTTGAGGTTTAAGGTTAGTTCCAAGATTAACTAACTCAAACCCCAATGTTGAACTTTGAAGCTTTGAGTTAGTTGGTTTCTTGAATCTGTCCTTAAGATCATACAAATCTTCGAGCTTAACTACAAATTTGGGTATATGATTTACACTTTTTTTTGCTTGAGCTGGCTATCGTGTTGATCTTCATCTATTATTTGGTCATTGTATGAGCCTTCAGATGTTAGAAAATTTATGATATCCAGATCATTATTAAAAACTCATCAATTGGTGATGTTATCAGGAATAGAAGGTCTAAAAGTTAATTCTCTAGAAAATTAATCAGGACAGTAATCTTCTGGTGGTATGAGCTTGGATGCAATGTTAGCCAAAAGATCGACACTTGCATTTTGAAGTCTTGGAATTGGGGAAATGTTAAATGCTAGGAAATGTGAGGTGAGGTCCTGGACTAATGATTGGTAATACTTCAAATGTCCAGAAAGACAATGAATAATATTCCTCACCTATATGAGTACAATTTCTGAATTTATAAAAAATTTAAGGTATTTCATATCAAGGCCTATGGCTTTATACAATCCCTGAACTTGTGCTTCATATTCAATAGTATTATTTGTGCATTCAAATTCAAGCCTACATGTCATCATAGTTTTTTCTCCTTTGGGGCTAACCAATATGCAACTTGCCCTAGCTTCATCATTAGGTTTAGATCCATCAAAAAATAATTTACAAAATAAATAACTGACTATAGGTTTATCTTCAAAATTGATACATTTAGAAGAATCCATCTGAAAATAATTTTTGATTTGTGATGTAACAAAATTTTCCAAAAGGGGTGAAGTATGGGCATTAAAATTTCCCAAAAATGTTTTGACTGAATAATTTCCAATGATATTACTACTATATGCGACGAGCTCATTTTCTCCTTCTAGTTCTATGATGATATACTTTAAACATTTCTCACGTTCGACCCTTATTTGATTTCGCTTATCATCATAAGGAAGCCACATATGGGACCAGTCTGTTGCAAAATAGCCATGAAGCTTTTCGAACCAATCTCTACTAAGGATCAAACCGTATAATTAAGGAATATCAGGCATAAGAACATCAATCACTTGACATAATTTCGGGTTTGATGAGAGTCTAATGGTAACTTGATTGATTTCTCCTATGACTTCAACTTGAGATCGATCTAACTGTACAATGTGAACAACATATTTTTGGGGTTCAAAATTCAATTTTACACAAACTGTTTTTGGAAAAATGTTGGATGAGGCTGTAGAGTCAACTAAATAATTGTGCAAATTCTTATTAAAGACTTCAAAAGTTAGAGTAAAAGGAGGAATATGGGATTTAGATCTACCACCAATAAGAGAACTCATTTTAGCTAGTGAGGTACTGGGAGGCCTACCCATTTCTTGGGCAGCCTGGGAAATTATAGTAGCAGTAAGAGGAGAAGTGGGACCTGCTTTTAATTCTTTGAGCAATATCTTCTGTTGATGTTTTAGCTTGCTAAGCTCATGGAACATGATATTAGCTCTGGTCTTCTTCATGTCTTTGACAATGATGCATTCCATGTCATCAAATACTAACAAGGTTTTGGCTGGAGGCAAAGTATATTTGAGAATATTTCTTACCTATTGATTTATCTTTGACAATAGGAGTTGATGATTTCTATTTTTGATTTGTTTGTGGAAAACCAATAGTGCTCTTTCTTCTGGTAGCGATAGGTAAAGCTTCTTCTAATTCTTCATTATTTGACAAAGGAAGAATGAAATCCCACATTCCTTGTACTTCAACTATCTCTTCGTCATCAATTTGTTCTTCAGTTGCTAAGACTTCTTCTTCATCCATGTCTGATTTAGCATTAGATATTATATTTGGAGGTTTAGGCTGAAAGGGGGGATTTCGTAAGGTCTAAAAGATTTCCTAGAAGAGGTTTTAACTACCTTCTTTTTAATGTCGACCATTTCATTGGACATAGTTTTGAGTACCTTTTGCAAACCTTCAAGATCGAAAGGATATTTAGGTGATTTATTCTTGGATTTGTCCCTGAAGGTGACCTTTTTGTATTTTCTTTCTTCTAATGCATTATTCTTTTCTAAGGCTAAAATTCTTTTTCAACAACGATAGCTTCTTTAAGGTTTTCTGCTAAAGTTGGTCTGGTAGCTCTATCAACAAAAATAGTTGCATTTGAGGGAAGAGCATAAATGTACCATTCATTTTGAACTTCATTGATTAGCCTAGATGCCACTGGAATTTTGTTTAATAATTTGCTAAAACATGAACTTAATCGGCTCTTTAGATTCAAATTTCAAGTTGGAGAGGTCATTAAGAAGAGTAGCCATTGCGCAGTCATATCCAAACTTGGTTAGGAATTGTTCCTAAAATGCATTCCAACTATCAATGGAACCAAATGGTAATGAAAAGTACCAAGATCCTGCTGAATCTTGTAAAGTATAAGGGAATAATCATAGAACTGTGTCTTCTTCTACAGCTCCATTGAGATTTATGGACAACATGAAGTTATTTATGTGTTCTTCGGCAGGAAAACTATCATCGGGATTGAATTTTGGTAACCATTTTAATGGCTGAGTCGGTAATGGATGCAATGGTCCTGCCATTTGAATGACTTCTATATTTATCCATGGTCTTTGAGCCATTATGGGTATATGTGCGGAAGAAGATGCACCTGTGGTTGAAGGTGATTATATAGAGGAGGATTATGCTCCTGTACCAGTGTAAATCATAATCTGAGATGCTGAGGTGGATGATTGAATTGGTGATGAAGATGATGTAATGAATGAGGTAGTTTGTGGTGGCGATTAAAGAATCTCACTTTGAGTTTCAGACTCTGATTTCTTATTTTTCCTTTGAGGAGGAGGTAGAGGAAATTCAAACGGAGGAATTCAAAAGTTTTCACTCTGTGATCTTGTTCACATTCAGATTCTTCTTGAAATAATTCAAATTCTTCTTGAGGCAAAGAAATCCATTATAATTTATGAATTAAAGATTGAACTTAAGGAGTTTCTGCAGAAGTATGTTGACCTAATTTCCTTGGAGAAACACTAGTGGATTGTAAATATTTTTTCACAACTTCACGTTTAGGATTTGGGGATTTGGAATGTGACCGAGAAGCCGAAGGTGATGGTGAGGGAGTTTTACTCTTAGAATGGCTTTCTGATTTAGATTTTCTTGCCATTCATAGTCGTGGCCCTCCCTCTAGCCCCAAAATGTTGAAGCCTCGAAATTCCCTGCGACAACATGGGGGATAACCACCCAGTCCAGACCTTAAAAGCAACTCCTTTTTCGTTTGGTATAGTGGCTTCGACTAGGGATAATGGGACTAGTTTCCCAGAGAGGATTGATTTGATAATGTTGTTGGGGTGATATAAGATATAATGGAGAATGATTCAACTAAGAATGACCTAATCTAAATAATAAACACATCCATCTATCTTAATCTAACATTATCTTACTATAAGTATACCCGGAAATAAACTAAGATATGCGATCTACATAGATGTCTCAAAGAAACTGGTAATGAAGATTATTCAACTTCTAAAAGAAATGAAATTGTGAATGATAATTGTTTTGGATAAATAGTTAAACAAAACAATTGAGAAAACTTTATCGCATATAGTAATTGTTTATGTATTCAATAAGGATTAGGGCTAAAACATCATACAAAAGTGAAATAACGTAGAACTATAAGTCAGATTTTCATACATAAGACAGTCATAGAAAGAATATTGCTAATTCATAAATAAAACACGATCATAAGATAAAAGTACCATATATGAAAGGTCCTGCTCATGGGCTCAACAATATTGATCTACTTTCATCCAATCAAATACACTCTAAGAGTACAAAAGTGAAATTTCAATAGAGTATGCTTCAATATTAGGAAAAAATAGATCATGTTCCAATAATTTCATCAAAACCTTCACAAAAATACATAAGTGTAATGTATTGTAAATTGTTTTTGATAAAATCTTGGACCTCTCTCTAAATGCATGAGAGGGGTTTAAATATTATAATACATGCCTCAAAAATAGATTAGTATTACATAAAAATCTGAGGAGGTTTCAAACAACCTTCCTCAGAATAAGTGAAATAAAACCTAGAACTAAAAATAAATGATGACAAGCTTTTGCAAATTGAATGGCCCTATTTGGCCATTTGGTCCTTGAGCTCGCAATGTCTATCATTGGTTTAACCTAGGGAGGTTGGCCAATTCTGGATCTCAGTTTCGCTGTGAATACATCATTAGTGAGAGGTGGCACCATTTTTTGAGAAGAATTAGTTGAACAACGTAGAGTCATCCAATGACTGTGGTTTTACCAGAAACCATCAGTATGTTTCCCAATTGATCTTAGACAGTTGCTTGATTGTTTCTGCGTTTGTTTGGGTAGTTTCTTTCCACCATTACTCGAACTATTTAATGTATGGGAGAGCTTTTGGACTGCATTCTCTGATAAGATTGGTAGTGTGGAGATTTACATTGACAACCTTAATGATGTTATTTGTTGTACTCACTACTCTTGTTGCTGCCCTCTTTGTTTGTTTAAACTGTACATCCCAATCAGTAAATAAGATGTCTTTCTGGGACTCCTCGACCTTTGGTAGATTGACCTTCCTGCCTTCTTTAGATTCTTGCCAAAAATGAATTCTGTTATTCTTTTGTTTAGCTCTTCATATTCTAATATTTGATCAATCACTTTTATTGTTTAATTTGTTACTTGATTCACAATAAGGTTTGATCATTGAAATTCTTTGACAAAATACTTCCTCCTACTATAATGAAAGAGGATTCAACTCAAGTGCCTCTTTGATAATTTCATTTACTTGAGGATTTCCTTTGAATTTTTCTAATATAACTTGTGTTTGGTGAATCCATGTTTTTTTTACTGCCAGGTTTGTTTGATGCTCTATTGTCATTTTCTCAAAATTTTGTTGAAGCTGTGCCAGTTGTATTTCTGCTAGCTTATTGGTGCTTTTTCTTTCTTGCTCGAGTTTCTGTTCAAGTAATTGAACTCTTTCTTCCTTTTCCTTTAGTAACAGCTTAACCTCTACTGCCTTATCAATTGTTGCAGTTGCATAAGTTCCTGCATACTGTGATAGCTTTGTGAGTTTATCTATTGGATCCATGGGGGTGTCTCTCCACACTATCTCCATTGGCTCACTCTCAAGACTTGCTGTTGTTGATACATCTAATTTTATTTTCTTTCTCTGCCTTTTTACTACAGCCTTATGTGTAGGACTATAGAATATATCCAAGGGCAGTATATTCAACCTTCAAATAATTTTAGAAGTTGGATGTGTCGGGATGACTTCAATGTCTCGAGCAGTTTACAATTTCTTGTATTGTGGCTTCTGGATTTACAATATGTTGATTGTGCTGTGGAGTCTGGAATTCATACGTTCCTTCATGAACAATATCTGTTTGGAGCTTTTTATTAAATTTTTCCCATTCTTGTTCCAGATTGATGACTGGAGTCTTTTCCAGTTCATCCTGCAAGGGGCAAGTCTCCATGTCTTGTACAGTTGAGGCTTTCTCGGTCGTTTCTTCATGATTTTCTTCCATATCCTATCCCAGGTCTGTCTCGGGGCTTCCTTCTTTATTATCAGATTCATGTTGAGAGTCTTTAGAACCTCGAGCTGACTTCTCTTGTGATTATTCATGAGAATTGTGCTTGGAACTGTCCTCCAGGCTTATGCTGGGAGTAGGTTCTCTTATTTCTTCAATTTTTAAAAGGTCCAAAGGGACCTATTCGAGCCTTTTATTTCTGTACATGTGGAATTATCTGAGGTCGTCTGTGTCTAGCTTTAGTGACACTAAGTGAAAAACTTGTGAAAATATCTCGGCTTGCTCAAATAAATCATCAAATGGATCTTCCTCATGACTGAATTGCCTGAGTTTGACCATGGCAGTAAAATTCTTAACAACCTGGTTGGGTCATATTGTCTACCTGGCACGATAGCCAGGTTTAGGGCTGTGATGTTCTGTATTCTCGAGATCAACACGAAAGCACCACATTGTAATGGGAAGGTTGGCCTAATGGTTTTCTTCTGCTCCATAAGGGTTTCGCTATTCCATCACCCACTGTCTAATAAGCTATTTCTCATGCTAGTAGTTTATCTGAAAGATATTATGGGAGAACATGGGGAGTACTAATACTCCCAAAAACTCAGATATAAGTGAACCATTCCTCACCAAACCATCTCGCTATCGGAAAGATATCTATCTTTGCTTCCTCTGAAAGCTTGGGGGATTTCTTATAAAAAATGGTCTAATAAATAGGTAACATGACACCATGACAAATATTATAAAAATGGGTGCCAAACTATGATTCCCATAGTGTTTTATGATAAACATGGATGGGTGCAAGATTTTCTAAATTCCATTTCCAGACCATGTGTGGAAAATGCGAGCAAAAACATATAGCATCCATGACATAAGCACTCATGAAAAAGGGAGGGATAACACAAGTGGAGACGATTCTATGATGCTTGTATTCTCTAATGGCCATGGCTAGATTATTTGACAAAATAGTACTCCAGTTCAAAATGGTAGCATTTACAATTGCATCAATCAGGGGAACCCATTCAATGGAAAATTTGGTGGTATCATCTTTTCCGAATAGCCCACACAACGTTGCAGTTGCAAAATTGTATGAGGCTGGAAAAGGTATGATGGGGTACATACCAGTTTTCTCTCGTCTAAACTTGTTGGAGCCAGACCTCCAAGCTTGCATAACGTCCATTGGATCTTCATTCTCTTTGGAAAAATGCTTGATAAAATATTTGTCATTGATCTTCTGTGGCTGCAGAAGATGGTACATTTGGCTCAAATTGTATGATTTGAATTACCCCATAACATCTTGCCTAGAGGTTCTAAACGTTCTATCGGAAACATCCAATTCATCAATAATCCATCTTACTATATCTGTATATGGTAACATTTTCGGTCTTGCAGCAATCCTATGTAGAAAAGGGCATGCTGCTTCGAAGTAAGAAACATCGGATGAAGTCGTGGCATCCACTATTTCCTTAAATTTTAGGGGCCTTGGGCTCTCTCCCTTTAGTAAATTGTACATTGCCCCCAAGTCATAGTTCCGCCATCTTTGTTACAAGTGGTTTCAGAGAATAGCAATATATTTTATGACTGCTTAAGGGAAGTATCCTCTGCAGTCTTTTTCCCATTCTTAGCCATCTCTGTAAGTGCTGTGTTCTTTGAAGATTTCCTGTAATTCAAGAAAATGGTGAAAACAGGATAAAAAAGCAGAGCGGTAAATGCAAGAAAAAGAACAATTAACACAGTAAATTCTGAAAGAACTTAAGGATGGAGCTTTTATTTGAAACACAAATAAGAAAGATATCTATCATCTCGAGCCGTTAAAGGAATAAATTCCTTTAAATCTCATTAACTATACATTAAGGCTCACATAATATTTTCTTTATGTCATATCAAAATGCCGCATCGCATATTTCAAATTGATATTTCCGATTGGTTTAAAAGTTTGTGTAATATCGATTTTTTGTGATTGTGATGAATCAAAATTCTCGCAAACCGCAATATCGAAGATTATGAATAGAGTAATTCAAAGTTTCTTTAATATTTTACGATATGAGATAAGTGGGATTACGATATGTCGGACCCAAATGTAGTTCTATAATGTTCTAATATCCCTGTGGGTCCGGATTACATCACATTTCACCTTTTGTTGTGGTTTGTATGTTTGCATCCTTTTAAGAAATGCAATGCGATTGTGATAAAGACCTTTGAGGAATAGTTCAAGCCTTAAGTATTATATAATCTGAGTACCATTTATGGGTCTTTTATGGGGATTTCGCTTATCGTATTTCATAGATTCTACCTCATGACTAACCCTTGTTATTATCAGATCCTGCGATTTGTGATAAAGTGGGGATGTGTTATTATGAAATGACTTGGTTTGATATCTTAGTTTATCCAAAGTTTTATTCCAAATGCTTTACAAAGGGCAAGCTCTTATTTTCTAGAAAAAAATCTGGGGAATTTTTTAAAAAGGGTCCCCATTTATTATACAATATTAATTATTAAATCAATAAATGGGGGGGAGGGGGTTGTTGAACAATACAACTATTGGCAATTCATTGGAAGATCCAGTTATCTTTGATAGTTTTTGGAAACTTCTAAAACTTCAAAAATAAATATAGTTCAAAAAATAGGAATGACATGAAATTTTAAGATAAGAAACATTTCATTATCTGACAAAGGAAGAATGAAATACCACATTCCTTGTACTTCAACTATCTCTTCGTCATTAGTTTTTTCTTCAATTATTGATACTTATTCTTCATCCATGTCTGATTCAACAGTAGATATTGTATTTAGAGGTTTAGGCTCAGAGGGGGGATTTCTTTTGTAAGGTCTAAAATATTACTTAGAAGAGGTTTCAACTACATGCTTTCTAATGTCAACCATTTCATTAGACATAGTTTTGAGTACCTTTTGCAAAACTTCAAGATCGAAAGGATCTTTAGGTGCTTTCTTCTTGGATTTTCCCCTAAAGGTGACCTTTTTGGATTTTATTTCTTCTAATGCATTCTTCTTTTCTAAGGGTAAAATTCATTTTTCGACAACTATGGCTTCTTTCAGGTTTTCTGCCAAAGTTGGTTTGGCAGCTCTACTGACAAAAATAGCCGCATTTGAGGGAAGAGCAAAAATGTACCATTCATTTTGAACTTCAGTGATTGGCCTGGATGACACTGGAATTTTGTTTAATAATTTGTTAAAACAAGAATTGAAGTCCTTAAACGACTCTTTAGATTCAACTTTCAAGTTGGAGAAGTCATTAAGAAGAGTAGCCATTGAGCGGTCATCTCCAAAATTGGTTAGGAACTATTCTTGAAATGCATTCCAACTATCAATGGAACCAGATGGTAATGAAAAGTACCAAGATCCTGTTGATCCTTGTAAAGTATAAGGGAATAATCGTATAAATGCGTCTTTTTCTATAACTCCATTGAGATTTATGGACAACATGAAGTTATTTATGTGTTCTTTGGTAGGATGACCATCATTGGGATTGAATTTTGGTAACCATTTTAATATATGAGTTGGTAATGGATGCAATGGTCCTGCCATGTGAACGGCTTCTGGATTTGTCAATGGTCTTTGAGCCATTATGGGTATCTGTGTGGAAGAAGATACACTAGTGGTTGAAGGTGATTGGGTAGAGGAGGATTGTGCTCCTGTACACAGTGTAAATCATGATCTGAGATGGTGAGGTGGATGATTGAATTTGTGATGAAGATGATGGAATGAATGAGGGAGTTTGTGGTGATGATGAAAGAATATGACTATGAGTTTCAGACTCTGATTTCTTAGTTTTCCTTCGAGGAGGAGGTAGAGGAAATTCAAATGGAGGAATTCCAAAATTTTCACTTTGTGATGTAATTAATATTCAAGAGGAAGGAAAATTTGAGGAAACATTGGCTTGAGATAATTCAGATTCTTCTTGAGACAGAGAAATCCCTTGTAATTTATGAGTTAAATCTTGAACTTCGAGAGTTTCTGCAGAAGTAGGTTGATCTAATTCCTTGGAGAAACACTAGTGGATTGTAAAGATTTTTTCACAACTTCATGTTTAGGATTTGGGGATTTGGAATGCGACCAAGAAGTCGGCGATGATGGTGAGGGATTTTTACTCTTAGAATGGCTTTCTGATTTAGATTTTATTTCCATTCACAGTCATGGTCCTCCTTCTAGCGCCAAAATGTTGAAGCCTGGAAATTCGCTGCGATAACATTGGGGATAACCACCCGGTCCGAACCTTAAAAGCAACTCCTTTTCTGTTTGGTATAGTGGCTCCGACTAGGGATAATGGGACCAGTTTCCCAGAGAGGATAGATTTGATAATGTTATTGGGGTGATATAAGATATAATAGAGAATGATTCAACTACGAAGGATCTAATCTAAATAATATACACACGAATTTATATTAATATAACATTATCTTACTATAAATATACTCGGGAATAAGCTAAGATATGCGATCTATAGAGATGTCTCAAAGCAATTAGTAATGAAGATTATTCAACTGCTAAAAGAAATGAAATCATGAATGATAATTGTTTTGGATAAATAGTTTAAAAAAACAATTGAGAAAACTTTATCGCATATAGTAATTTTTTATGTATTCAATAAGGAACCAGAGTTGAAACATCATACAAAAGTGCAATAATGTAGAACTATAACTTAGATTTTCATACATAAGACAATCAAAGAAAGAGTATTGCTAATTCATATGTAAAACATGATCATAAGATAAAAGTGCCATATATGAATGGTCCTGCTCATGGGCACAACAATATTGATCTACTTTCATCCAATCAAATACACTCTAAGAGTACAAAAGTGGAATTTCAGTAGAGTATGCTTCAATATTAAAAAAAAATAGATCATGTTCCAATAATTTGATCAAAACCTTCACAAAAATACATAAGTGTAATGTATTGTAAAGTGTTTTTGATAAAATCCTAGACCCCTCTCTAAATGCATGAGAGGGGTTTAAATACTATATACATGCCTCAAAAATAGATTATTATTACATAAAAAGATGAGGAGGTTTCAAACAACCTTCCTCAGAATAAGTGAAATAAAAACTAAAAATAGAAAAAATGATGACAAGCTTTTGAAAATTGAATGGCCATATTTGACCATTCGGTCCTTGAGCTCGCAAATGTCTATCATTGGCTTAACCTGGGGAGGTTAGCCTATTCTAGATCTCACTTGCCCCGTGAATACATCATCAGTAAGAGATGGCACCATCTTTTGAGCAGAATTAGTTAAAAAATGTAGAGTCATCCAATGACTGTGGTTTTACCAGAAGTCGCTAGTTTGTTTCCCAATCGAGCTTAGAAAATTTCTTGATTGTTTCTGCATTTGTTTGGGCAGTTTCTTTCCACCATTCTTCTAAATGTTTAATATCCGAGAGAGCTTCTATATTGCATTCACTGATAATATTGGTAGTGTGGAGATTTTCATTAATAGCCTCAATGATGTTGTTTTCTGTACTGGCTACTCTTGCTGCTTCCCTCTCTATTTGTTTCAATTGTACATCCCAATCAGTAAATAAGATGTCTTTGTGGGACTCCTCGACCTTTGGTAGATCAGCCTTCCTGCCTTCTTCAGATTCTTGCCAAGAAATGAATTTTGTTATTCTTTTGTTTAGCTCTTCATATTCTAATATTTGATCAATCACTTGATTGTTTAATTTGTCACTTGATTCACAATAAGTTTTGATCATTTAAATTCTTTGACAAAATACTTCTTGCTGCTATAACAAAAGAGAATTCAACTCAAGTGCCTCTTTGATAAATTCATCTACTTCAAGACTGCCTTTGAATTTTTCTAATATAGCTTGTATTTGGTGAATCTGTGTTTTTTTTACTGCCATGTCTGTCTGATGTTGTGTTGTCATTTTCTCAAAATTTTGTTGAAGCTGTGCCTATTGTATTTTTGCATGCTTATTGGTGCTTTGTCTTTCTTGCTCGAGTTACTATTCAAATAATTGAACTCTTTATTCCTTTTTCTTCAGTAACAGTTGAACCTCTATTGCCTTATCAATTTTCGCAGTTGCATAAGCTCCTGCATAATGTGATAGCTCTGTGAGTTTTTCTGTTGGATCCATGGGGGTGTCTCTCCACACTATCTCCATTGGCTCACTCTCAAGACTTGATGTTGGTGATACATCTAATTTTATTTTCTTTCTCTACCTTTTTACTACAGCCTTATGTTTAGGACTATAGAATATATCAAAGGGCGATATTTCTTGAACCTTCAAAACAATTTCAGAAGTTGGATGTGTTGGGATGACTTCAATGTCTGGAGTAGTTACAATTTCTTGTATTGTGGCTTCTGGATTTACAATCTGTTGATTGTGCTGTGGTGTTTGGAATTCAGACCTTCCTTCAAGAATAGTCTATGTTTGGAGATTTTTATTAAATTTCTCCCACTCCTATTCCAGATTGATGACTGGAGTCTTTTCTCTTTCAACCTACGGGGGACAAGTCTCCATGTCTTGTACATTTGAGGCTTTCTCGATCATTCCTTCACTATTTTCTTCTGTATCCTATCTCGTCTCTATCTTGGGCTTTCCTTCTTTATTCTCATATTCATGTTCAGAGTCTTCAGAACCCTAAGCTGACTTCTCTCGTTATTCTTCATCATAATTGTGTTTGGAACTCTCCTCCAGGCTTACACTAGGAGTAGGTTCTCTTATTTCTTCAATTTGTAATAGGTCCAAAGGGACCTGTTCGAGCCTTTTATTTCTATACATGTGGAATTCTCTGAGGTTGTCTGGGTATAGCTTTAGTGATGCTAAGTGTAAAACTTGTGAAAATATGTTGGCTTGTTTAAATAAATCATCAAATGGATCTTCCTCATGATTGAATTACCTGACTTTGACCATGGCAGTGAAATTGTTAGCAACCTAGTTGGGGTCATATTGTCTGCCTGGCACAGTAGCTAGGTTTAGGGCAATGATGTTCTGTACTTCTTTAGATGCATGCCCAAGATCATGCAACGCGAAAGTGCCACATTGTGATAGGAAGGTTGGCCAAATGGTTTTCTTCTACTCCTTAAGTGTTGCGTTATTCCATCACCCACTGTTTGATAAGCTATTTCTTGTGCTAGTATTTTATCCAGAAGATAGTACGGGAGAGCATGGGGGGAGTAGTAATACTCCCAAAAAACTTGGATATAAGTGAACCATTCCTCACCAAACCATCTCTCCACCAGCAAGATGTCTGCCTTTGCTTCCTCTAAAATCCTGAGGTGTTTCTTATAAAAAATGGTCTGATAAATAGGTAAAATGACGCCACGACAAATCTTATAAAAATGGGAACCAAACTGTGATTCCCACAATATGTTATGATAAACATGGATGGGTGCAAGATATTTTAAATTCCAGGTCCAGCCCATGTTTGGAAAATGCGAGCAAAAACATATAGCATTCATAACATAAGCACTCATGAAAAAGGAAGGGATAACCCAAGTGGAGACAATTCTATGATGCCTATATTCTTTAATGGCCATGGCTAGATTATTTGACAAAATAGTACTCCAGTTCAAAATGGTAGCATTTATAATTGCATCAATCAAGGGAACCTATTCAATGGAAAATTTGGTGGTATCATCTTTTCTGAATATCCTACACAACATTGTAGTTTCAAAACTGTATGGGGATGACAAAGGTGCGTTGGGGTACATACCAATTTTCTCCTGTCTAAACTTGTTGGAGCTAGACCTCCAAGCTTGCATAACATCCATTAGATCTTCATTCTCTTTGGAAAAATGCTCGATAAAATCTTTTTCATTGATCTTCTGTGGCTACGACAGATGGTACATTTGGCTCAAATTGTCCGATTTGAATGATCCCAAAACGTATTTCCAGGAGGTTCTGAATGTTCTATCCGAAACATCCAATTATTTAATAATTCATATTACCATATCTGTATATGGTAATATTTTCGGTCTTGCAGCAATCTTGTGTAGAAAATATCATGCTGCTTTGAAGTAAGAAGCATCAGATGAAGTTGTGGCATCCGCTGTTGTCGTAACTTCTAGGGGCCTTGGGTTCTCTCCCTCTAGTAAATTGTACATCACCTCCCAAGTCGTAGTTCCGCCATCTTTATTACAAATGGTATCAGAGAATACCAGTAGCATTTTTGACAGCTCAGGGGCAGTATCCTCTACAGTCTTTTTCCCTTTCTTAATCATCTCTGTAATTACTGTGTTCTTCGAAGATTTCTTGTAATTCAGGCAAATGGAGAAAACAGGATAAAAATGCAGAATCGTAAATGCAAGTGAAAGCACGATCAGCACGATAAATTCTGAAAGCACGTAAGGATGGAGCTTTTATTTCAAACATGAATAAGAAATATATCTATCATCTCAAGCCGTTAAATGAATAAATACCTTTAAATCTCATTAAATATACATTAAGGCTCACATAAGATTTTCTTTATGTCATATCAAAATGCCACATTGCATAAATTGATATTTCTAATTGGTTTAAATGTTCATGTAATAACGTTTTTTTGCGATTGTGATGAATCACAATTCTCGCAAATCGCAAATCGCAGTTCTCACAAATCACAATATTAGAGATTATGAATAGAGAAATTTAAAATTGCTTTAATATTTTGTGATATGTGGTAAGTGGGATACAATATGTCGGACCCAAATGTAGTTCTATAATGTTCTAATATTCCTTCGGGTTCGGATTACATCACATTTCACATTTTGTTCTGGTTTGTATGTTTGCGTCCTTTTAAGAAATGTGATGCAATTGTGATAAATACCTTTGAGGAATAGTTCAAGCCTTAAGTATTATATAATCTAAGTGCCATTTATCTGTCTTTTACGGGGATTTCTCTGATCTCATCTTGCAGATTCTGCCTCATGACTAACCCTTATTATTATGAGATCCTTGGATTTGCGATAAAAAGGGAATGTGTTATTATGAAACGACTTGGTTTGATATCTTAGTTTATCCAGGGCAAGCTCTTATTTGTTAGAAACTTTTTTGGGGAATTTTTTTAAAAGGGTCCCAATTTATTAATACAATATTAATTATTAAATCAATTAATGTGGGGGTTGTTGAACAATACAACATAATTTTAAGAAGAGGTATTTTTATAAGCTGGAGGTGGCCAGTTAACTTGGCCACCCTCGGTTAGTAAACATAAAGTGATTATGAGGCCTCATGCAACGAGGAGGTGTCACATCAGTGAAGATTAGATCATAGAGAGTGGGTGGTGATTACGAGGGACAAAGTAATGATTACTGCAGGTGGGGACAATGGTCCAAAAGAGGAAAACTAATGCCTCTCCCAACTCATCACAATGCTTCGAACCCTAGCCAAAAATAAGATATAATGTACTGAGGCTCGAATTCTATTGCATCTACACTCATTTCATAAACAGTTAAGGTGAGGAAGAGTCTGGGGAGCCATCAACGAGGGTTGAACCTTGCTCTACAATTTGTATAGGAGGAAGCTACAGGAAGCTACAGGAAACATGAAAATGCTACATGAAGCTCGAGAAATTGCTATTGGAAGCCTCAAAGGGTGAATGAACGCTGCCAAGGGTTGATTTGGTCTCCAATTATCCTTATCCTAGGCCATGTGGTAAAAATTAAGTGCACCCTCTCATTCATCTGTCCATAGCTTGTATGATGGTGCACCTTGAAGCCTAAAGGAAATATAAGTCATTTTGTGAATTAAAAGAACTTGCCTGGCTGTAAAATATAGGGATTATAAAAAAATTTCAACCCTCTACTACCACTAAGTTACACATGAGAGCTATTATAGGAAGCATCCATCCTTCACTTAGTTGAAAACATAGGAAAGAGATGGGAGGAGGATTCAATAGAAGGGAGCCTATAGACACTAAAATAATTCATCTTCACCCTCCTATATTAGACATTTTTCGAAAACATAAGTGGCTAGGATTATTTGAACTGCTGAAGGGATATGATGATGACATTACATATGAATTTTCCATGGCTCCAAACTATCAAACATGAGTCAGTGCCACCACTGTGGTGAGGGGATTAGCTATAACAATCAGTCTTGAGTTAACTAGCAAGGTGAAAACCCTTCCTCTAGGATTCCAGTGGAGAAGAGAAGATAAAACCTTTAGTGCCATTGCCAAAAAGAACTTCTTCAATGTTGTTGAAAAACTTATTGAAGACAAGAATATAATTAGAGGGAAAATCCTACCCTATCCCTGGGATGAGGTGGCCTACCATACCCTAAAATACATATCCTATGAAGGAAAGCTAAGTGTAGTTTATGGATACCATTTTAGATTACTCTGTTGGAAATAATACTAAGAGGGGGGTGAATAAGTATTATCAGATCAATAATTTTATTTCCCAAACATATTTATATACACTACTTCAGTGAAGTGAACTAGCGTATACACGCGAATATGATTAAAGAAACCAACATATACCCATAGAACTTGTGATTTAGACAATTTATCATGTGTTGAGCTTAAACCAGTATATCAGAGATTGATTAGACAGTGCAGTAAAAGCAGAATAAAGCATCACACATAAGAAACACACATGAACACCAATATTTAAGGTGGAAACCCAATGTGGCTAAAAACAACCTACCATTGTCGTCTATGTCTTCTTTTAATAAAAAAAATATATTTACAATCTTGTACTGGTGTAGACTCAGACTAGTATGCAAGCTTCTACCTATAGAAGGTTACAACCTTCTCTCATTCTCTAGCTTCTACTGGAAGGGATCTACAACCCCCTAGCTCTTGTACTAGCCAATATGTTTACTAGTACATAGGTTCCAGCCTACAAAAAAATCCACTCTTCCACTAGGGACCATGTTTCATGAATTTTCAGACTAGATACTCCTAGATCACAACACCACAATCTGAAGGCCACGTTTCATCAAATTTTCACACTGGACCCATCAAGCTTTTAAACTTAAACTGCATCAACCAATATTTAGTTAATCTGAACAATTAGATCACTGACACCAAAACACTGTGTTGAACTCAGAACCCTGCATCATCATTCAGAACCAGCGGTAACCTCAAAAAATCATGCATTAGAGTGTATATGCTACTTCGTTGAACCCAACCTGCGTGTATATGCTACTTCCGTGAATTAAACCTGCGTAGACCTTCAAACTACTGCAAACATAAACTTTTGAATCAAGTCTATACCAACTATCAGTATACTGAATATCTACTGTCAACTTACAAAGCTTTAGACAGGGATGGACAAAGATCACTTGTTCTCACTTATACAATCAATCAATCAAATTCCAACCTCCTTATGCATTCATTTTTACATTTATATCTAAAAATACTTCATTGACATACAACAGTAAAACAATAGAATTTGATCAGATAGATGAGTTAGATCTGAAAAGAAGCTTTTCTTTTGTATATGCTACTTGAAAGAATCAAAAGATGAAGAGCCACAAACTCTAGGTGTGAGAAGATCAGTTCGAGAAAGAAGGCAACTCGAAAGGTATAGTCCATCTAATTTCTATTCAAAATTTTCTTTACCTATTACTGATGATGATGCCAGAATTGTGAAGGAAGTAGTAGATTCAGAGGATGGCAAACTTTGGAAAGAAGCCATGGTTGATGAAATGACATCTTTGCACAAAAATGAGGCATGGGATCTGGTGGAGTTGCTAGCTGGAAGGAAACCCATTGGCAGCAAATGGGTGTTCAAGAAGAAGACAAATGTAGAAGGAAAGGTGGAGAAATACAAAACTCGATTGGTAGCAAAATGTTATCGACAGGTGTTGGAAATTCATTTTGGTGATATTTTTTCTCCTATTTCCAAGGTAGCTTCAATTAGATTACTTCTATTTGTTGCTGCAGCTTTTGATTTTGAGGGAGAATAGATGGATGTGAAGACAACATGTCTTCATGGGGATATGGAAGAGGAGATCTACATGAAGGACCCTGAAAGTTTTACGGTGAAGGGTAAGAAGGAACTAGTATGCAACTTAAAGAAGTCTCCGTATGGGTTAAAACAGTCACCAAGGATGTGGTGTCAGAAATTTGATACATTTATACGGGGACTTGGCTTCAGCAAAAGAAAAGCAGATCATTGTGTGTATTTTAAATTAATTGGTGACCATGTTATTTATCTGGTCTTGTATGTGGATGATATGTTGCTGGTTGGAAATGACAAAGAAATTATCTAGGATTTGAAGATCCAATTGTCCTCCAAATTCAACATGAAAGATCTTGGTGCTACAAACTATATTTTGGGCATGGAAATTAAAAGAGATTGGACAAAGAGGAAGCTCTGGTTAAACCAGAGGAAGTATGTCGAGACAATATTGCAGAGGTTTAATATACAAGATAGTAAACCGGCGAAGGTTCCTATTCCTGTAGGTGTAAAGTTATGTGCTGAACAGTGTCCCAAGACACAAGAAGAGGAAGAGGACATGTCCCGTGTTCCATATGCAAGTGCAGTTGGTAGCCTGATGTATGCGATGATATATACTAGACTAGACATTGCACATGCTGTGGGAGTATTGAGCAGGTTTATGTCAAAACCAGGGAAGGAGCACTAGACAACAGTGAAGTGGGTTTTCAAGTATTTGCATGGCACTAGTGATTATGGTTTGTGCTACCAAGGAAGACCAGGATTGGATAGAGTGTTGGATATTCATGGCTTTGTTGATGTAGACTGGGCTGGAGATCTGGTCAGAGAAGATCTACAAGTGGGTATGTGTTTAACCTATTTGGAGGTGGAGTCAGTTGGATGAGTAAGAAATAATCTGTAGTGGCACTATCAACTACAAAGGTAGAATACATGGCAGCCACTCATGCAAGCTGATGAGCCCCATAAATGGGTAATTATATGGGCTCATTTGGCCTCTTAACTTAGCTTAATCCACCATTCTCATTAGTTTATTGCATGTTTTTGAATATATTTATGCTAATAGAGTGAGTTGGGTTAGTCATTATGCCATAAAGTCTAATGTGTGCTTTATGCATATTTTTGGTCAATTTTGAGACAAAGTCAAAGGTTTAATGAGAATTTGGCAGCCAATATTTGAGGAAGACAAGGGAGAGAATTTATAGGAGGGTGTCCCCCTCATTGATGACTCCCTACTTTGAATCCTCCTTTAGAGAGCTCGGAGCACAAGTAGCCACATCAATGCATCAAAGAGGCAGTCGGGCAAGTGAAGGTTAACTAGTGTCTATCTCAAGTCCTGGGAGCCGAGCATCCCTAATTTTAAGGGAGTTGTTGGAAGTTTCAGTTGTATAAATAAATAGGCCTAGGTCCTCATTAGGTTGTTGGATGTGAGTCAATTTTTTTCACTTTTGTTGCAGCTTTTGCTCAGATCATTTCGAACTTACTTTTGTGGACAATTTCATGTAATGTGACCATTATTTTGATAATGAAGATGAAATATTTTCTGAGCCAGCACTGAGTTACCTTAGAGGGCTAAAGCTCTTGGGTTAGGGCCCAACCTAAGCTGCCAAACACTTCTCGTTTTGTATTTATATATTTTTTTGCAGTTTACGAATTAGTTGTTGTTAGATAGGTTTCTTCCTTGGTTAGAATAGGTTGCTTTTGGGGATTTACATAGTTGTTTCCATTTTAGTTTGCTGAAGTAGGTTAAATAGTGATAAGAGAAAGATACAAAAGGGCCATCAATAGAGCCTTAACCTCCTTTTCTCCCTTTGGGACCATGAACTAAGGCCAAGACCCTCTTGCTGCCATAAAAACACAGATTTGCCTTCTCCATGCAATTTCTAGTGTTGTAGTTTGATTTAGAAGTTAAAGCTTTGTTTCAGATCTATTTTGTCATGATCATTTCTATTTCTGCAATAAATCTCCATTCATGATTTCCTTTCCATATAGCATTGTTCAACATTTTTATTTTCCTAGATCATAATTTAGGTTAACATGAGATATAGTTCTGTTTTTTTGGTGAAGCTAGTTTCTTTGCTTGCTAAGTTTCAGTGTTTTATTTGCAGCTCTCTTGTAGTACATATCTACTCATAATAAGTCAAAAAATCAGCCACCACCATCTCTCTTTGCTACATGTTCCATAGGTCATTCATAGCCTCTCATAAATCTGCCCTAATTTTCTGCACTTTTCTCATAAACTTTCCTCCCTTTCCTTGAACAAATCCAACCACCTCTCTCTTTCCTAATCCTCCCTGATGAACCTTAGACACCTTAACACATCCTTCTAGCCCCCAACTACCCTTTCCAACCACTTTCCCACCTTCAAAACCTCTAAAACAGCTCTCGGCATCCTCTTGTAGACCTCCTGTAGATCCCCTGCAGCCTCTTGTAGAAATTCCTGTAGGTGACTTTTTGAAGTCCGATTGCAGGGAAATCCTCTAGAAGGTTACCAGAGGCATCCTAGTACCCATCCACACCTTCATACACCTATAAAACCTCCAAATATTCCCTCCATCGCCACCTAATGGATGCCACATCTACAAACAAATAAATTACATGCATGACAATTTCACATAAAATACATAAAAACCCAAAAATATGTTTTTTTCTCATTTCCTCCTAGAAATAGCTTAAATAGATGTTGTTTACTTCCCAAGTAGGTAATGGCATGCATTTTATGGTTTTTCATCTCTCTTTCTCCAAAATTAGGGTTAGTTGGTTAATTAGGGTTTGTTAGAGTTACTTTACATTTCAGTCTTCTTTTCCTTTCTGCAAGTAGGGTAGCCTCTGTAGAGTGAGTTTTCCTCTCTTTCATCACACATAAAGCTTCTTCTGGAAATCATAGAAGTTGGCTTGAGCTCCTAGTGATCTTGCGCCAGCTGACCAAGGGACAACATGAAGTAAGAACTAGTACTTGTGCATACAGTGTTGTCGCTTCCAAGTTTGTACAAACTACCTGGTTGATAAAATTAAAGTAGGAAGCCCCAGGAGTTGTAGCATTATTGCTACAATACTAGTGCTCACCACTTTTTGGTGCCGTTACTGGGAAGCGTCAGAGTATTTTGTGAATACTGTTTTTCTTCTATTTTCTACTACAACATTCTGCTAAGTAGTTCATTTCAACAAAAGTAGAGTAGTTGTTTCTTTCAATTTCTGCATTTCCTTGCTTTCATTTCAATTCTGCAGTTTCCATTTCAGAAAAAGTAGATTAGCCCTTCCAATTCTGCAATATCCATTTTAGCAAAAGTAAATTAGCCCTTTCAATTCTACAATTTCCATTTAAGCAAAAGTAGATTAGTCCTTTCAATTCTGCAATTTTCGTTCCAGATTAGTCATTTTCTTGCTTTCATTTCAATTCTGCAATTTCCTTTCAGCGAGTTCATTTCAGTAGTTGCAATTTGTTTGTTCAATCAATTTCAATTTTGCAGTTACAAGCAGAAAAAAAACAAAAATCACCCAAAAAGAGATTTCCTTTCATGCCTCGTAGGAATAGAGATAATTCAGGGAAATTCCTACCCAACACCCCCATCGCATCACAAAGCCACCCTTCTCTCTTCTTTGGTGGCAGTGATCCAGAAGATATTTGAAGAACCTATAGGAGAAGAAGAGGAAGAAAACATCCCTCTTAAGACAACGGCTGAAAACAGAAATGCTAGGGGGGATGGAGAAAGAGTAGAGGGTACCTTTCCCATCCGAGAGACCAATGGGGACACTAAAATGAAGAACATAAGCCCTTCAGCCCTACCTCACTTCCATGGATTGACTACAGAAGATCTTGACGCCTTCCTATTTAAGTTTGTTGTTATCTGTTGAACCTATGATTATGCAGAAGATGAGCAGAAGTTGAAACTGTTTCCTTCTTCCCTCAAGGATGCATCATTGCGCTGGTTCATGGGGTTACCTAGCAACAACATCACAGCTTGGGCTCAGATGCAACAAGTCTCTAAGAACAAATATCGGGACTACTATAGATCAAAATATACCAAGGAAGAAATCTTCCGAATGACCATGGGAAGTGATGAATCCTTGGAAGATTATGAAGAAAGGTTCCAACTTAGTTATAAAAGGGTCAGGTGTACACTTGACCCTGAATCTCTAAAGTTGGTATTGCTCAGAGGAATTCCAAAAGACCTTCTAGACACCCTCCATTTAATAGCTAGGGGAGACATCTACCAACTACCTTATGAAGACATAAAGATTGTTTTTAGAAACCATTCTAGGGCAGCCAAAAAGAGAGGTAGGGGGAGTCAACCCACAGCCAGTACCTCCTCATCCATTTCATCCCTTAAAGGTGAACCTGGAAACATGCTGGAAGACTTCAAGAGTGAGATGTTGCAGACTCTTGCCATGCAAATGGATACCTTGCATATCAAAAGGAAACAAGAGGAAGCAGAGAGGGCTTTGGCCATTTTTTGTCCTAGGTGCACCAAAAGGCATCTTAGAAATGAATGCCCATTGAACTCTATAGAGGTTTGTTCAGTTTGTGAAGAAGATCATTCTACAGATAAGTGCCCTTCCTTACCTGGACTTAAAGCTGTATACCAAGGGGCCGAAGGAGCCACTGAACCACTCTATTTCATGAACCAAAGGAGACCGCATGGGCCTAGACCATACCAGTAGGGAATACAAGGGACATCTCAGGCATACTACAACCCCAATCAAGCCACTTCCATACCTTCTTGCAGTCCCCTTGCTCATCCTTCCTGGTCCACACCTCCTCCTTGGTCATATCCATCTCAATATCATGCCCAACCAACCGCTCATTCATTCCACTCCTATACTCAGCCACAACCTCAGTGGAATGCATCTCATCAAGGATGGAGGCCCCAGTACAAATCTCCTCCCACTCTTTTGCCTCCACCACCTACTCAACTGCAGCCATTGCCTCCTTCTCCACTAAGTCAACCCCAAATGCCTGCTCAACCGAACCCGAACCCGAAAAACAGACAGGCTCAACAAGTATACAGTGGGGAACCATCATGCCCAACCTATGCTATGGAGATTCAGGAGATTAAACTACGATCTGGGAAGGTCCTCCCAGATATCTAACCTCCCCCTCAGGAGGTTGATGAAGATAAAGAGGAAAGTGAACCAAAAGCAAATCCACCCTTTCCTAAGAGACTATCTGGGACAACACAGCCCACCCCAGAAGAAACTGAACTTCTGGGAGAATTGAAATAGTTATGTGTAAAGATACCACTTCTCCAAGCCATAAAGGATGTGCCCATATACAATAAGATGATCAAAGAGAAGTGCTTCAAGCATCCAGGCAGGCACAAGAGAGATGCCCCAACCATCAATGTCATAGGACAACTGTCTGACCTAATGTTGGGGCAGGTAATCTGTCCGAAATATTTAGATCTTGGAAGCCCAGTAGTTGATGTCCACATCAATGGCACCATGATCCCACATACCTTGATTGATCTGGGAGCTGCCATTAATGTGATGACAAAGGACACCATGCTCAAGCTCAAACTCCAGGGCTCCTTGAGAAAGATCACAACAATATTGGAGCTAGCAGACCGCTCCACCATGAACCCTGAGGGGATTGTGGAGGATGTGATGGTCTCCATTGATTCTTGGGAGTACCCTATTGATTTCTTGGTTCTCTAGCTGAAAGCAAAGCTCACTGGGTATCCTCTCATCCTGGAAAGACCCTGGTTGGCTGCTGCTGATGTTTACATAAGTTGTCGAGCTGGGAACATGACTATCAAGAATGGGCATATGTCTAAGAAGCTAATCCTATACCCTCTTGCTCAACCCCTGCTAGAACATGATCTACCTCTATGGTTGGAGGAGGAGGATGAGGATGAAGTCTATTCTGCACCACTATGTGCAGTAGAAACTGTCATGGGGGGGAACCGCAAAATGAGGATGATATCATTGAAAATTTAATTCAGAATCCACCCCACAATATTTTTCCATTAGAAGATCTAGTGAAAGAAACCCAAGACAATCCCTTAGCTGATCTCTATGGTGCCGACCCGACCTCTCTCCATGTTAAGAATATAGAGTTCAGCCCAGAAAGAACCTTGAAAATCAACTCATCCCTATCCACCTCCCAAGAAAAGGAACTGTGCAGCTTATTGAGAAAAAATTTAGATGCCTTTGCCTGGAGCTATAAGGAGATGAAGGGAGTTCACCTTTCAGTTTGTACTCATCACATTTACATTAAGGAATATTGCAAACTAGTCAGGTAGCCTCAAAGTAGGATGAATCCAGACCTTAAAGACATTATCAAGGAAGAATTGCAAAAGTTACTGGATGCAGGATTCATCTACCCCATCTCTGACAATGAATGGGTCTCTCCTTTGGTGCTAGTGCCAAAGAAAAATGGTAAGTGGAGGATCTGTGTCAATTATCGGGAACTTAACAAGGCCACTAAAAAGGACCATTTTCCTTTGTTTTCCTAGAGAGCATGTAGGCCATCCTAAAGCTATCCACCATCCTAACCCTCCATCCCACACCTGCACCACCTCATTTCCATTGATTTCTTTCCTTCCTACAACAAAAACACAGAAACTAATTTTAAAAAAATATAAGGAAATAAAAAGAACAACACCTCCAAAAGTTGATGGCAAAAGAGAAAAATGAACCCTTAATGATCTAAGCTGAGCCAATAGACCCCATGGCTCTCATCAGTGTCCACCAGCTACTTGCAAATAATCCTCAAAGTACCCCTAAGTATATCAATGAGCAGGCCTAGGCGATTGCACATTTTGAAGACATGGAAAGATTACTTGGGGAAGACTGTATTCATGCTTGTATGAGGAGGTGGAACACTCTTTGACACAGTCTGCAAATCAGGGAGTATCACTCCCCAACAAGAATGAAAAAAGCATTAAGGAGAGTGCCATTGTACAAGCGCGCGATGCAGAGTTTGAAGGCCAATTGGATTGGCCTCAAATTGAGTCCTCCACTACTGCTAGGCCTACTGGAAGGTGGAAAAGAGGAAGAAGAACAATAGCAGTGGGAAGAGGTGGACAGAAAGGTAGGATTCCATGATAAGGAAGAGGATCTCACATCAGAAGCATGGGATGTCAGGGAGGCCATTAGGGCCATCAAAGATGAGGAGATGGACTAGTTGCTCAAAGGATGAGCAACACATTCAGTAGGGGGGTTATCATGAGCCCCATAAATGGGTAATTATATGGGCTCATTTGGCCTCCTAACTTAGCTTAATCCACCATTCTCATTATTTTATTGCATGTTTTTTATAATATTTATGCTAATAGAGTGAGTTGGGTTAGTCATTATGCCATGAAGTCTAATGTGTGCTTTATGTAGATTTTAGGTCAATTTTGAGACAAAGTCAAAGGTTTAATAAGCATTTGGAAACCAATATTAGAGGAAGACAAGAAGAGGATTTATAGGATGGTGTCCCCCTCATTGATGACTCCCTACTTCGAGTCCTCCTTCAGAAAGCTCGGAGCACAAGTAGCCACATCAATGCATCAAAGAGGCAGTCGAGCAAGTGAAGGTTAACTGCTGTCTATCTCAAGTCCTAGGAGCCGAGCCTAACTAATTTTAAGGGACCTGTTGGAAGCTATAGTTGTATAAGTAGAGAGGCCTAGGGCCTCACTAGATTGTTGGATGTTAGTCAAATTTTCAAATTTTTGTTGCAGTTTTTGCTTAGCTCATTTCGAGCTTACTTTTGTGGATAGTTTCATGTAATGTGACTATTATTTTGATAATGAAGATGAAATATTTTTTGAGCCAGCATTGAGTTACCTCAGAGGGATGAAGCTCTTAGGTTAGGGCCCAAGCCAAGCTACACAACACCTCTTGTTTTGTATTTATATATTTTGTTGTAGTTTATGAATTAGTTGCTGTTAGATAGGTTTCTTCCTTGGTTAGAATAGGTTGCTTTTGGTGATTTACATAGTTGTTTCCATTTCAGTTTGCTGAAGTAGGTTAAATAATGATAAGAGAAAGATACAAAAGGCCCATCAACAGAGCCTTGACCTCCTTTCCTCCCTTTTGGACCATGAAATGAGGCCAAGACCCTCTTGTTGTCATAAAAACACAGATTTTCCTTCTCCATGCAATTTCTAGTGTTGTAGTTTGATTTAGAGGTAAATGCTTTGCTTTAGATCTATTTTGTCATGCTAATTTGTATTTCTACAATAAATCTTTGTTCATTCTTTCCTTTCCATATATCATTGTTCAACATTTTATTTTCCTAGATCAGAACTTAGGTTAACATGTGTTATTCTCTTAACCTGCAAATGATACCCAAATATAGAATATGCGAAGAAAAGAGACCCAAAATACAACATATGCAAAGAAAAGATACCCAGAACACAGAATAGCAATGAATTTATTATTCAGAGAGTAATGTTCACTTGCCTCTTCGAGGGGGCAACCTCCAATAGAGCAGAGCTCGATTATAAAATAAGACATGATGCTCCTTGCAGGGAGTTTCTATGACTCCTACGTGCAATACCACGGGCCAATACCGTGTATTATTAATACCATCTATCTAATACTACGACCCATTTGCAACTAACTGTGGTTCCGTTATTAATTGCGGATTAACCACTTACAATTATTAATATGGGCTTTATTGACTCTTGACTATGACGTGGTCCCATTACATAGATAAGGGGGTTAGGGTGGGACCCTAACATGCCCACCCCCTAAGACTAGCCTTGTCCTCAAGGCTGAAGCTGCGGAAACTGCTGCAGAATAGTGGCTGGCTCCCAAGTTGCATCTTCTGGAGAGGTGTCTTTCCATTTGACTAGGACTTCCTTAATCGTGCGGCCGCGCAGTTGCTTGACTCGTGTGTCGAGGACCTGTTCTGGTTGAAGCCAGATGGACCCTTCTTCGTCCAATTCCAGTAGACTAGTCTGAATTCTGCAAGTGTTCCCAATCACTTTCTTGAGGCATGAGACATGAAAAACTGGATGGATTTTTGCAGTAGGTGGCAAAGCCAACTTATAGGCCACTTCTCCAATGTGCTGAAGTACTTGATATGGTCCGTAGAATTTGGGAGATAGTTTCTTACACCCCTTGTCTTTGAGTGATGTTTTCTTATATGGTTGGAGCCGTAAAAAGACCTGATCCCCTTCTTGAAATTGGCGCTCTAAGTGATGCTGGTCTACCTGATGCTTCATGCGGTTCTGAGCTTGATGAAGATTCTCTCGAAGATGGGCGAGCATAGTTGCACGATGTTGTAGGAGTTGATCCACTACTTGGACTTTTGAGCATCCCTTGAGATACGAAGTAGGTGAAGGTGAGAGTTGACCATATACTGCTTCATAGGGAGTCATTTTGGTGGTGGCATGATAGTTGGTGTTATACCACCATTCAGCCAGAGGTAGCCACTGTACCCAAAGGTGTTGTTTTTCTGAAGTAAAACACCTAAGGTAGGTTTCTAGACATTTGTTGACGGCTTCAATTTGACCATCTATTTACGGATGGTAGGAAGTATTGATTTTTAGTTGAGTGCCTTGGATTCTGAAGAGTTCCTGCCAAAAATTGCTGGTGAAGATTGGGTCGCGGTCGGACACAATAGAAATAGGCATGCCATGCAATTTGAAGATCTAATCCATGAAAGTTTGAGCAACCAAGGTTGATGTAAATGTGTGGGGAAGAGCGTAGAAATGAGCATACTTCGACAATCGGTCCACAACCACCATGATGACTGACTTGTTCCCTGATTTTGGAAGACCTGTAATGAAATCCATAGAAACTTCCATCCAAATTGATG
>APFE030787724.1:132954-197968 GCA_000404065.3 Pinus taeda
ATTTATTTTGTTGTGGGGAGGATAGGCGTTGCTCCAAAAAATATTTAAGACTATGATGATCTGTGTGGATTTGGAAATGTCGCCCCAATAAATGAGGACGCCAGGTGTCGACTGCATGTAAGATGGCCATCATTTCCTTCTCGTATGTAGATTGGCCTTGATTCTTCCCACTGAGTTGCTGGCTTGTGAAGGCCAACGGTCGCCCTTCCTGCATTAAAACCGTGCCAATACCTATCCCCGAAGCATCAAATTCAATGACAAAAGATTTGGTGAAGTCAGGTAGTGCTAAGACTGGAGTGGAACACATGGCATTTTTTAGAGCTGTAAAGGCCTGTTGTGCTTCCTCATTCCAGACGAATGAATTTTTCTTTAGGAGTTGGGTGAGGGACTTCTCTATGCAACCATAGTTGCGGACAAATTTACGATAATAGCCTGTGAGACCCAAAAAGCCTCACAAGCTCTTCAAGGTCTTAGGTTGAGGCCATTCCTGCATTGCTTGGATATTTTTGGGGTCCACCTTGACACCCTCACGCCCCACAATGTGGCCCGAATACTCTACCTCTGCCCTGCCAAATGAACACTTGGACATCTTGACAAATAATTTATGCTTGCGGAGCAGTTGCAAGAGTAGATCTACATGCTGAAGATGTGCGCCCCATGTGCAACTATAGATGAGGATGTCATCAAAGAAGACAAGGACAAATTTCCTGAGATATGGCTTGAGAATGTGGTTCATAAGGCTCTGAAAAGTAGAGGGGGCATTACAAAGACCAAATGGTATGACCAGGAATTCATAGTGGCCTTCATGAGTTCTGAAAGAAGTCTTGGGGATGTCGACTTCCTTCATGCGAATCTGGTGGTAGCCTGAGCGAAGATCCAACTTCGTGAAAACTTGAGCCCCATTGAGTTCATCCAGTAAATCATCAATCATCGGGATGGGAAATTTATCTTTGACTGTCAACTTATTGAGGGCCCTGAAGTCAGGACACACCCGCCACTCCCCATCTTTCTTGAGGACCATAACCACTGGGGATGAATAAGGACTAATGCTGGGACGAATGACACCTGCTTCTAACAGTTCCTTAATGATCTTTTCTATTTCATTCTTTTGAGTGAACGGGTATCTGTATGGCCGCACATTTGGGGGTTGAGCCCCTGGAACCAAGGTGATGCTATGATCATGTTCCCCTCGCGAGGGTGGAAGCTCATGAGGCTTGTCAAAGACCGTTCGATGGGTATTTAAAAGCTGTTGCATCTCAGGATGAATTGGCAGAGATCGGGTTTCGACTACCTGGATTGCATTAAATTGTGCTACTACTCCATGATGGCCCTTTTTTAACAATTTTTCCATCCGATGCGAGCTGATGATAGAAGGTGCTCCCGCCTGGAGGCCACGCGGAGGGTATGTGTGGAGTTGTTCTGCTTAAAACTCATATATAACTCCTGGAAATCCATTGTGATTGGCCCAAGGGTGCGGAGCCATTCAGCACCTAGGACAATGTCGCATCCCCCCATGTGTATGGCAAACATGTGGGTTTTCAACTGATAATCCCCCATTTGAAGTTTGACATTTTCACAACGGCCTTCACATTTCATTGTGCCTCATCTGCAATTTGAACCTGGAAGTTAGAAACTGCTCGTATAAAGCAATGCACCATTTCTGCGACTTTTTGATGGATGAAATTATGTGTACTTCCACTATCAATCAAGACTACTACTGGGCGATGTTTAATAAACCCTCTGATTTTGAGCGTTTGAGGGGAAGAAATCCCTGCCAAGGCATGCAACAAAATAACAGGTTCGTCAGAGACATTGTCCTGTTGGTTGTCGTCCTCTAGCGGCTCATGTTCCTCAAGTGGAGGATCCTCCTCTGTTGAGTTGTAGTCAGTGGCATCTATTTGAAAGAATTTGGGCTCCTTACATTTATGACCTGGGGAGTATTTTTCATCACAGTAGTAACATAGTCCTTACTTCCTTCTTTTGGCCATTTCCGCAGGGGACACCTTTTGGACCTTAAGTGTTTGAGTCGTGTTCTGAGCCTGTGGAGGACGACCTTTAGCGGGGAAATTTGGGCGACTGTATTGGGCTGCTAATGCATGTTCCACCTTACGAGCTACCTGGCAAGCCTCCGTCCACGTGGGAGGGTGGTGAAGTAGAACTTGAGCTTTGATGGCTTCTTTAAGATCGCTGATAAAACATTCCATGTAGAACTCATCTATGAGACCCCTAGTGCAGAAAGCTAAGCCTTCAAAAGCATTAATATATTCCTCCACTGTACCATTTTGTCGGAGCTTAGTGAGACGACCCAAATAAGAGTCTTCTTGTTCAAAGTGATCTCGAAGAGCTTTGGTAAATTGGGTCCAAGTACTAAAATATCCATTGCAACGCTGATGCCATTCCCACCATTTCCACCGTTCATTGTCGAAGTACATGCTCCCCAACATAAGCTTAGTCGCATCATCTAGGATATGATTCAATTTGAAATACTGGTCCATTTGTGCTAGCCATGCGGATGCGTGAGAACCATCAAATTTATGCATATCCAACTTAGGAGGTCGCTGAATGGGTGGTGGATGGGTGTGCCAGACGTGAGGAGAGTGGCTAGATTCACTGTAAATGCCTTCATGGCCATTATACCCCTCCTCGTGGGCTTGCTCCTTGTCATTTGACATAAGATCCTCCTTTCCTTTTCCCTGCAATTTCTGTAGCTGGATACTTACTCTGCTAAGCTCTCTGTTCATTCTATCTAGATCTAGTCTGCTAAGCTGAGTTTGGATTTCGTTCATAGTTTCTTCCAGTTTGTCCATCCTTTCATTGGCCATCGCTTGAGCTCTAGTTGCTACCATACACCACCTGATGAAAAATTGGGACCGTCAAAATTTTTTTTCCCAATTAATTGAATGGTACCACCATGCTCAGCTCGTCATCCTGATTTTAATGGGCTATATCACCAATAAGCATCCCGGAAGATCTCATACTTTTTTTTTTTTTTTTACTCCTAACGAAGTTTTACTCCTTCTTGATCAATACTGTAGTCGCCAAATCCTCAAAATGTCCATGCGGCCAAAAGTCCTGCGACAATTATACCCTGGTATAGGAACCCTTCACAACGCTTCTGGTCTGGTGGATCTGAGAGATCTGAATGGCAGATCGGATAGCGCTGGACGGCTGAACTGATTGCTTTGGCAGATCTGATGAATCTAATAGATCAGAACTGGCTGATTGGGACTGATGTCTGCTGCTGATGCACTCCTTTGCTCAAGTGGATCTGGAAGAGATGATGAGTAACAAAGGAACTAGGGTCTTGAGGAGTGTCAGGTGCTACAGATCGCAATATACATAAGGGTCTGGCTCTAACTAAGGAGGGTCGACCGTACCCTTAGCCGTACCACCAACTACTCTATCATACGGGTGAGTAATCTCTCCGAGTGCTATTCTCGGTGTACTGTATCCGCAAGACGGTCACTGGTTTATCTATGGCGAGGTTTTCAGGGAGCATATGGGGCTTCCGATATACCCAGAGGGTACGTGGAAGACAGTCCATGCGCGGTTCTATCTAATGTGCTACTACTCGAAGGGGTACCCACAGGGGTTACAAGGGAGTCCAACAGATGTGACCACCTCTTGTATTTCCTGCGTGCATGCCTCCCCAAATCCGCAGATTTTATGCGTTCAACGATAGATCCCGTGGTTTAAGATGCCGAACAAGTCTCGAGCCAAAAAAAATTTTTGCTACTAAATGGAGATCACCGGCCCTGGAAAAGTGCTCTGATACCACTTGTTATGCTCTTAACCTGCAAATGATACCCAAATACAGAATATGCGAAGAAAAGAGACCCAGAATACAAAATATGCGAAGAAAAGATACCGAGAAAACAGAATAGCAATGAATGTATTATTCATAGAGTAATGTTCACTTGCCTCTTTGAGGGGGAAACCTCCAATAGAGTAGAGCTCGATTACAAAATAAGACACGATGCTCCTCGCAGGGAGTTTCTATGACTCCTACGTGCAATACCACGGGCCAATACTGTGTATTATTAATACCATTTATCTAATACTACGACCCATTTGCAACTAACTGTGGTTCCGTTATTAATTGCGGATTAACCACTTACAATTATTAATATGGGATTTATTGACTCTTGACTATGATGTGGTCCCATTACATAGATAAGGGGGTTAGGGTGGGACCCTAACAACATGAGATATAGTTCTGTTTTTTTGGTGCAGCTAGTTTCTTGCTCAGTTTCAGTGTTTGATTTGCAGCTTTCTTGCAATACATCTCTACTCATAATAAGTCAACAAATCAGCCACCACCATGTCTCTTTGCTACATGTTCCACAGGTCATTCACAGCCCCTCATAGATCTGGCCTAATTTTCTGCACTTTTATCATAAACTTTCCTCCCTTTCCTTGAACAAATCCAACCACCTCTCTCTTTCCTAATCCTCCCTGATGAACCTTAGACACCTTAACACATCCTTCTAGCCCTTAGCTACCCTTTCCAGCCATTTTCCCACCTTCAAAACCTCTAAAACAACTCTCGGCATCCTCCTATAGATCCTCCTGTAGACCTCCTGTAGATCCCCTGCAGCCTCTTGTAGAAATTCCTGTAGGTGACTTTTTGAAGTCTGATTGCAAGGAAAGCCTCCAGAAGGTTACCAGAGGCCTCCTAGGACCCATCCACACCTTCCTACACCTATGAAAACTCCAAATCCGACCTCCATCACCACCTAATCCCTGCCACATCCGCAAACAAATAAATTACATGCATGCCAATTTCACATAAAATACATAAAAACCCAAAAAGATGTTTTTTTTCTCATTTCCTCCTAGAAATAGCTTGAATAGATGTTGTTTACTTCCCAAGTAGGTAATGGCATGCATTTTATGGTTTTTCATCTCTCTTTCTGCAAAAGTAGGGTTACTTGGTTAATTAGGGTTTTCTAGGGTTACTTTACATTTCAGTTTTCTTTTCCTTTCTGCAAGTAGGGTAGCCTTTATAGAGTGAGATTTCCTCTCTTTCATCACACATAAAGCTTCTTCTGGAAATCATAGAAGTTGGCTTGAGCTCCTAGTGATCTTTCACCAGTTGACCAAGTGACAGCCTGCAGTAAGAACTAGTACTTGTACATACAACACCGTCACTTCCAAGTTTGTTACGAACTACCGGGTTGATAAAAGTAAAGTAGGAAGCCCTAGGATTTGTAGCATTATTGCTGCAATACTGCTACTCACCACAAGCAAGGAAGTAGTTTGGTTGGAGAGATTGTGTTCAAGTATGGGGTTAGTATAGGGAGCTATAAGGATAGACTGTGACAACCAAAGTGCAATTTTCTTGGCAAAGAACCCTGCATATCATTCAAAGACAAAGCACATTGATGTTCAGTATCTCTTCGTGAGGGATATGACAACTGACTAAGCTCTCCTGTGGCCCTTTGTGGAAAGAAAACAACAAGTGGGAAAATGATGGGTTGTGTTATATTCTTCCCACGACTAGCTGACGTAGTTAACCGAGGGGGTTAGAAGGGGGGTGGAGCCCCACCTTTGTTGCATTGATTGCATAGCGGGGGTGGGGGGTCATAGGGGGTTTGAGGGGTGTAGGTAACGCCACTTTATGGGGTCTGGGGCAACGCGCCGGAAAATTTTCTTTTTGGACCATATATTAAGTTGGGCGGACCTGCCTATGGTTTTGTGCATGATTTTTCGCACATAATTTTGGACACGATGGTTTTCGGTCCATGGTTTTGGACGCGATGGTTTTTGGTCCATGGTTTTAGATGCGATGGTTTTCGGTCGATGGTTTTGGACACGATTGTTTTCGGTCCATGGTATTGGATGCTTCGGCATGTATAAATATGTATTGTAACATTGAAAGGAACATAATGAAAAATCATGTTGGTAGTCTCGGTTTTGGGATCTAGGAGAAAATATTTGTGTATATGTGTTTTATATATTATGCTTTCACATTGTTTATTTTCTGTGTTTTAGAATTCGTATGCAAGTAATTTGTGTATGGGGTTAAAACCTACAATATTTGTGTCGCAAAAATGGGTAGTCTATGAGGGTCTATTACAGGTAAGTTTTCCCCCTTATGATGTGAAAAATATGAAAATCATGATGTACAGTGTCTTGAGGGTTGCAAAAATAATTTATCCCCTCATAGGTTAATTAATTAAATTTTCTGGCCAAAAATTAATTTAAATCCTAAGCCAAAAATTTAATTAATTCTAGGTCCTAGATAAATTTAAATTCTTCGAAGGAAAAATTCGTTAGTCCTTGAAAATAAAAATTTAAAAGGTCCCGGGACTAAGGAAAATTAATTATTTTGCTAAGTTTTAAGCCTTTGGTCCTTAGCAAAGTCAAAATTTTGAGGAAATTAACTCAATTTCTTTTATTTTTTGAGTTAATTAAAATGCATTTAATTGAAAAATTCTAATTTCCTCAAGAATTAGAAAATTTCGACGGATGAGATTAAAGGAAATTTTAATCCTCATCAACAGTTGAGATTGCTTTGATGATGATCACTTGAACTAGCTGTTGGAGTATTTAGCTTTAAATAGGAAGTCATTCGTCAATCAATTCATCCAACCTTTGAGTCGTGTGCTAAGCGAAAAGCTCTTGTATAATTTTTCTGATAATAAAGAAAGACTCTGGGGTTAATTTTCGTTGGTGTTACTCTTCATGGAAATACTCTAAGTTGTGTCATTTTTCATGCGTAATTTGTTTTTAGCCATTGATGGTAGCTTCTAAAGAGTGATTTGAGTACAGGTATATTGCTCAGTCACTAGGGTTTGAATAATAATCTAAATTTTAGATCATCGAGCTTTCGAGGAAGTTTTTAGTTGGCCCAACCAACTCTCAATCCGTGTTTTTTGAAGAGCCCAACTTAATTTGATCTCGGACTTATCATAAGATTTTTTTATTGGTGATGCATGAAGGGTTTTGAGCTAAGCACCTCTTTTAAAATTTTAAAATTTATTCTTTTATGTGTGAAATTGATGAATATGGCTATTGAGAGCCTTAGATTATTAGATCTGGGAGTGGAGTTGGACTCATACTCCCCAGATTTGATAGATCTGCCATTCCTGTGCATAGATTTGTAATTATTTTTGGTTTTCTGGCTTGGGTTTTTCTGGGTTTTAGTTTTATCATTGTATATATCGTTTGGGTTTTTTTGTTGCCTTGCAGTTACAAATCTAAGGAAGACATCTATATAGAGTCCAGATCTAGGCCCTGGAGGGTAAAATTTGGATCTCTGGGGTTCATCAAAATCATTTTGTAGGAATATTATCTAGCCTTTTGCAGTCCAAGGGTTTTAAATTTTTTAAATTTGGAAATGATTTAACGAGGGTTGCATTGATAAATCTGATGCATAAAAATACATTGGTGTGAAATTCATTTTTTTGGGTTTATCTTAAGTTTTGGGCTACAGTTCCTTTGCTAGTTGGAGTTTTCTAAGCAGAAAATTCTGAATTTGTTTTTAATGTCTACATCTTGGGGTTTTCTGGAAATTTTTGATTTTTTATCTTTTTTATTTTCTACGTTTGGGTTTTTAAATCTGGAAATTTTTGTGTTTCTTTTTACCCTTGTCTAGCTGCCATACATCTGTGTTTTCTTCACTGTGTCCTCTTCACTCTTCCCATCACTGCCTTGCAAGTAGTCTTCTCCATTCCCATCTATAGCCATTTGCGTGCCACTCTCCCTCCTGCTGCCATCAGACCCTCGCTGCTCCATTCACCCTCGCACAACTCTCTTCCACTCCCTCTGCAACTCCTTCCCAAAAAATCCATTACCCTTGCATCCTTCACTTTGCTTCCACCTACAACAACTTACCCTTCTCTATACTCTTACTGCATCCCCATCGATCTACACGCTGTTCCTCAGCTCCTCCTTTCCTCTCTTGCTGCGGGTTACCTCTTGCATCTATCGTCGCCCAATATCCAAGCCCTCATTCCTTCGCTCTTACATTATTCTCTTCCCACAACATCCTTCATTCCACCTCCCGTCGCTTCCCTCATCTTCGTCAACCTGCAAACCTGCATACACACAACAACTCGAAATATTTTTATTTTATTTTATTTTTTATTTTTATGTATGCGTTTTATTCTTATGTATGCACTAGTCTAGGTCTTACTGTTTAGTTAGTCCATTTTTTATTTCATTTGTATATTCTCGGTTAGGGTTTAGGTTCATTTAATATATATATATATATATATTATATATATATTATATATATATATATATATAATCATAATATGATTTCTTTTTTTTGAAGCTTTTGTTAGATTCATTTGATCTTTTTTTTTTGAATTTATTTATTTTCATTTAATAAAACATTAAAAAACATAAAAAATCTAAAAAATTAAAAAATATATAAACGTTAAAAAATCTATTTTTTTTTTAAATCTAAAACATTTAAAAAATCTAAAATAATTTAAATTTTGGTGACTAAGGAATCGAATTAGAAGGATTTGTGCTTTCACATTAAATTTTTTTAATGTGGTCTATGGCCCATTTAACATTTTAATTTATTAAATTCCTTTTCATTTCATTATTTTTGGTCACATTAAAGTTTAGTTATTTCATTTACCATATTAAATTAATTTCCTAATGAACAATTGAATTGATTACATAAATTTCCTTGGTTTCATTTTGTGGTAATATTTCTCTATTGTCAAGTGCAATTAATGTTTCATAAAATTATATCGGCGATAGGAGGAAGTTAATTAATTCTATACCTAGGCCATTAATGAAAATTATTTTCTAGAATCTCTTGCATATTTTAGTTTTGGGCATTTACATTGATCATTCATGATTGTCACTATTCGTCACATATTGGAAAATTGTTCTGGATAACTTGTTTTTACTTAATCTACGGTTAATTAAACATAAAGGCACTGGTCTGTAGTCATTTATATCTTGTGATTGTGTATTATTTTTAATCTATCTATCTTAATTGACTGAGACTTTCTTTAAATTCATCAAGTTGTCCATCCTTAAAATCTCTTAGAGCCCATGTTCCATAGGCTACCCTCATCCATTCACCTATGGATTAACCCCCTTGACTTGCCTAGGAGAGAGTATAAACAGAGTGAGTAAGGATTAGAGTGACAACCCTTACTTTGAGCATTGTTGCACTGCCTAGACACTTTTTGCAATAAGAGACACCATGGATGAAAACAAGAATGAGGTGGTTTTCCCTATTAGAGAAACTAATGGAGAGGCTAGAATGAAGAATATAAGCCCTACCATCCTTCTTCACTTCCATGGATTATGCTTTGAGCACCCTGATACTTTAATGTTTGAGTTTGTTGTTGTCTGTAGGACTTATGACTATACCTCTAATAACCAAAAGTTAAAGCTATTCCATCTACCCTTAAGGATGAGCCTTGTGTTGGTTTATGGGTCTGCTTGGGGATAATATCACTACATGGGCTCAGATGAAACGCGCCCTTAACAACAAGTACAATGAAAATTGTAGGTCCAAAGAAACCAAAGAGGAAATCTTTAGAATGACTCTTGGACCTGATGAATCCCTAGAAGACTATGAGGAAAGGTTCTAGCTGAGTTATAGGAGGGCTAGATGCATGCTTGATCCTAAATCACTCAAGTTAGTCCTTCTCTGAGGAATCAAGGAGGACATGCTGGAAACCATCATCATGTTGTTTGGGTGATACATCTATCAGTTACCCTATGAAGACATCAAAATAGTGTTCAAAAACCATTCTAGGGTTGCTAGGAAGAAGGGTAGGGCTAGTCAAGCTTTGGCCAGTTCCTCTCCCTCCACAAAATCCATCAAGAATGAAATTGGAAACATGTTAGAGGACTTTAAAAGTGAAATTCTGCATACATTTTCTTTGCAAATGGATACCATGCATATCAAGAGGAGACAAGAGGAAGCAAAAAGGGACTTAACTATCTTTTGCACTAAATGCAATATAAGGCACCCTAGAAATGAATGCCCATTAAATGTTATAGAGGTCTCCTCAGTTTGTGAGAAAAACCATGCCACAGATAAGTGCCCTTGTTTGCTTAGATTGAAAGTTGTATACCAAGGGGCTAAAGGTGGGGTTGAGCAACTCGGTTTCATTACTCAAAGGAGGCATTAAGGACCTCGACCATACCAACAGGGCATGCAAGGTGCATCCTACTCTTATTACCATCCCAACTGGAATGCACCCTTGCCACCTTGGTACTCTTCCACTCATCCATCATGGTCCACAACTCCTTCTTGGCCTTATGCACCTTAATATCCTCCACAATTTGTCAATCAAACATTTCAGCCATATGCTTCTCCACATCCTCAATGGAATAACCCATCATAAGGGTGGAGGCCTCAACTCAACCAACCTCCTCCTTTACTACCCCCACCTCCATCTCAACCACAACTCACTCATCCTGCTCCAACCAAGCAACCTCAAATGCCTTCTCAACCCAATCTAAACCCGAATAACAAGAGATCACAATAGGTCTATAGTGGAGAGACGTCTTACCCTGCATATGTTGTGGAGATTCAAGAAATCAACCTCAGGTATGGAAGAGTGTTCCTAGATAACCAACCTCCAACTCCACCTAAGGAGCTTGAGGAGGAAAAGGAATAGAGTAACCCTCAAATAAATCCACCTCCTTTTCCTAACAGATTGATCCATTCTAACTGGCACACCCTAGACAAGACTAAACTTCTAGGAGAATTGAAGAATCTGTGTGTTAAAATGACCCTCCTCCAAGCTCTTAAGGATGTTCCCATCTATAATAAGCTTATCAAAAAGAAAATTTTCAAACATCCTAGGAGGAAAAAGAAAGACACCCCCACCATCAATGTTATTGGTCAATTATCTCATTTGATGTTGGGGAGAGTGATTTTCCCAAAATATCTAGACCCTGGAAGTCCTATGGTAGATGTACACATTGCTGGCATTATTGTCCCTCACACCTTGATTGATCTTGGGGCTTCCATCAATGTTATGACTAAAGAAACCATGCTAAAGCTAAACCTCCATGGATCCTTGGGAAATACCACTATAGTGTTGCAACTTGTAGATAGGTCTATAGTGGCTCCTGATGGAGTTGTTGATGATGTAATGGTCTCTATTGAATCCTGCTGACTTCCTGGTTCTCCACAAAAAAACAAAATTCAGTGGTTTTCTTCTCATCCTTGGAAGACCATGGCTAGCCACTGCTGATGCTTACATAAGTTGTAGGGCCGGGAACATGACCATCAAGAATAGGCATTTGTCCAAACAATTGGTATTGTGAACTCCTTCTCAACCATCCATTGAGCATGACCTACCCCTATGGTTGGAGGACGAGGAGGAAGAGGAAGTGTATCATACAGCATCCCATCCAATTTGTACCCTAGATGATGTTGAAGGAGGGGGGCAACCTAATGAAGATGACCTCACTGACCCAATCCTCCAGAACCAACCCCCCAATACCTTGCCTCTTGATGAGCTTGTAAAGTAATTTGAGGGTAATCCTTGGACTGAGTTATGCCTAATTGACCCAAGTCCTGCACATGTCAAACTTGTAGAATTTGGGCCATATACAGCCTTGAAGATTAAAACCTCTCTCTCAGCCAACCAAGAAGAGAAGTTGTGTAAAATCCTGAGAGAGCATTTAGATGATTTTTCTTTGAGCTATAAATAAATGAAAGGGGTGCATCCTTTGGTTTGTGCTCATCACATGTACATCAAGGAGTGATGCAAACTTTTGCGCTAACCATAGAGGAGAATGAATCCAACCCTCAAAGACATAGTAAAGGAAGAGTTGCAAAAGTTGCTAGATGTAGGGTTCATATACCCCATCTTAGATAGTGGGTGGGTGTCTCGTCTAGTTTTGGTTCCAAAGAAGAATGGGAGGTGGAGGATCTGTGTCGATTACAAAGAGATGAACAAAGCCATCAAGAAATACCATTTCTCTTTACCTTTTATTGATCAAGTTTTAGATGTTCTTGCAGGGAATACGTTCTTATCTTTCCTAAATGGATTTAGTGGCTACAATCAGATCCATATCAGCCCTGAGGACCAAGAAAAAACTACATTCACATGTCTTTGGGGTACCGTTTCTTATAGGGTCCTTCCTTTTGGATTATGTAATTCCCCTGCCACTTTTCAAAGGAAGTTCTGAGCATCTTTTCTGAGCTGGTCCATGACTCTGTAGCGATCTACATGGATGATTTCACCCCCTATGGGTGTGACTTCCTGGAGGCTCTCTCTAACTTGGGGAAATTTCTGAAGAAGTGCATTGAAATGAACCTCTTTCTTAGTCCTAAGAAGAGTGAATTCCTAATGAATGCAGAGACTATCGTTGGCCATTCAATATCTCAGGAGGGAATAAAAGTGGACCCAAAACAAATTTCCATAATAAAAAGGGTCCATACTCCTCAAAAGCAGAGGGATTTTGGGAGTTTCTTGGGTTTCGCTAGATATTATAGGAGGTTTATCAAGGACTTCAGCAATGTAGCCTCACCATTTTTTGGATTGTTGGTCGAGGAAACAAAATTGTGCTAGACAGATAGCTGCCAAGAGGCCCTAGAGATCTTGAAAGACAAATTAACCACTGCACCCATACTTAAATGCCCAAATTGGAATCTTCCTTTCCATATCCATACTGATGCATCTGACAAAGTTGTGGAGGTAGCTTTATTCCAAATAGATGGTAAGTTATATTATGCCATTTAATTCGTTAGTAAAATTCTGTTTAAGGCTGAATTGAACTGCATTGTAACTAAGAAATAACTCCTAGCTGTTGTACACTCTTTGAAAAATTTCAGGCACTACTGACCATGAAACTACTAAATAATTGATGAAAAAGGTTGATGTGAATGCTAGAATCATTAGGTGGTTTCTGTTGTTACAACAATTTTTTAAGTATCATTAACAAGTGAGGAAAATAAAATGTAGTTGCAGATTTTCTGTCTAGACTTGCTTTGCCTATAGGTGATGAAGGGATGGTTGATGATCAACTTCTAGATGAGCACTTATTTTCTATCTAAGTGCTCTCTCCATGGTTTTATGGCATAACCAACTACCTAGTTGTTGCAAAATTTCCTCCAAATATTTCATCCAGGGAGAAGAGAAAAATTGCAAGGAAGAGCACCCATTTCACTTGGATTGGGAGAAATCTCTTCAAGATATGACCAAATCAAATCTTGAGGAGATGTGTCAAGGAAGAGGAAGTGTCTAAAATCCTCTCAGCCTGTCATGATGGGCCCTGTGGAGATCTTTCTTCTTCCAAGAGAACAATTTTCAAAGCTCTACTAGCTGGCTATTACTGACCCACTCTCCACCAAGATGCAAAAAGGCATACCAGTAGATGTGGTCAGTGCCAGAGGATGGGGAAACCCACACCCAAGGATGAAATTCCCCTAACATGTTAGGTGGATTTGGAGTCATTTGACAAGTGGGGCATGGAGTTCATTGGGCCAATTGATCCACCATAAGGGCAGAAAAAGTACATCATTGTGTGCACCGATTGTTTGACAAAGTGGGCTGAGACAAGGGCGGTCAAGGCAACAACATAGGAGAAAGTGGATAAGTTCTTAAGGGAGAATGTGCTCTACAAAATTGGGTACCCCAGAGAGGCAGTCACCGATTAGGGAGCTCAATTCACACCACACCTAATTGAGAATCTGTTAAGGCAACGTCATATCAAGCACAAAAAATCTATTGCCTATTATCCTCAGGCCAATGGAAAAGTAGAGTTCACAAATAAGGTATTAGAGGGCATCCTAACGAATGTTGCAAGAAGCAATAGGAGGGATTGGGCAGACAAATTAGTGGAGGCCACTTGGGCCTATAACACAACTTGGAAAACAACTACTGGTTTTACCCCATATGATTTTTTCTATTGAAAGAAAGGTTTTCTCTCTATTGAGTTTGAGTATAATACATTGAGAATGGTTGCCCAATTGGATTTATATGTCACCAAAGCACAACATGAGAGGATACTCCATTTAAATGGCTTGGATGAGTTTAGAATGGAGGCCCTCCTACACACCAAAGTTATCTAATTGCAGAGGAAAGTCTGGAATGATAGGAATATCAAGGACATATTTTTTTCAGGAAGGGGATTGAGCCTTACTATATGACTCTAGGTTCAAGGATTTTAAATGAAAAATGATGACAAGATGGTTAGTCCCATACCTAATAGAGAAATTCCATGACAATGGAGTTGTTCAAATCAGGACCATTCATGAGGAAGGGATTCCCTTGTTTGTCAATAGCTACAGATTGAAGGTGTACAAAATGCCTATGTCTAAGGAAGAATTCATTAGCACCATCAACCAAGAGGTTATTGTGATTGGAAGTATCATAGCTTCCATGCCACAACATTCCTAGATACTATTTTTTGTAGAAAAAAGGAGAAAAAATTAAAAAAAAAAAAGAATAAAAGGCTTGGATGAAAACCTTTATGATGCATATGAGGCCAACTCTTGGGTTGAAAACCTCCTTGAGGTAGACCATGAATAAAGAAAAAATAAAAAATAAAGATTCAGGGGTGAAAACCTTTCTTGAGGTGCTAAGGGAAGGCATACAAGTTGAAAACCTCTCCTTAGGCAACTTGTGTGTTACGCAACGAACACACAAAATAGAAGAAAAGATAGATCAATGACTTCAAAATCAGCCTCTTCGAGGGGGAAACCTCCTTTACATTACAAAAATGAACAATTCTTGGATGTTTCAAATGAAAAAACCTCCTTTCTATACATAGGAGTCTAAGGGGTCACAATTTGTAGGAAGCTCCAATTTGTATGCTATAGTACCAATATTTTTCAACACCTTGTACAAACCATAATAGTTTGGTGATAATTTATTATCCTTCTTACTTGCTTGAGGGAAATTTGTTTGTATGGTTGTAGTCGTATAAATACCCAGTCACCTACATACAAACTCCTTTCGCTATGATTTTGATCTTCCTGTTGTTTCATTCTATTCTGCATCAAAGTGAGGTTATCCTTTAAGAGTTGGAGAACCTGTTGTTGATGCTCGATGTGATCTTCCACTTCTTGAACCTTAAAATTTTCTCTTAAAGATGTTGTGATGGATGGTGGATGATATCCATAAAGTGCCATAAATGGGGTCATTTTTACTACATATGGAAGGAAGTGTTATACCACCATTTAGCCAGAGGCAACGACTTGACCCATTGTGTTTGTTTAGTAGATACAAAGCAACGAAGATATTCTTACAAACATTTGTTCACTATCTTAGTTTTCCCATCAAATTGATGATGATAAGATGAGCTATAAGCTAACTGAGTACCCAGACAGGAAAATATTTTGTCCAAAAATTTCTAGTGAAAATGGGATCTCTGTCGCTTACAATAATCTTTGGGTTTCCATGTAGCTTTTGAATTGTTTCCATAAATGCAGTGGCAACTGTACTGTGTTTAAATGTATGAGATAATTCACAAAAATGTACAAACTTGGTAAGTCTATCAACTACCACCATGATGACACTATTTCCTTCGGACTTGGGTATACTTGTGATAAAATCCATTAAACCTCCTCCCAACGTTGAATTGGAATGAATAAAGGTTGTAACACACATGTGGTCTTAATGGTCTCAACTTTATTTTGTTGGCAAGCCAAACATTCTGCCACAAACTTTTGAATATCCGATTTAAGGCCATCCAAAAAAAATTCCTTCTTAACCCTATGGTAAGTTTTTAAAAATGTTGAGTGCCCTCCTAAGGGAGAGTTGTGCAATTCCAAAAGAATCTTTTGTTTGAGTTGGGAATTCTTACAGAGGTATAAGCGATCTTTTTACCATAACGAATCATTTTCCTAGCTAAATATATCAGATGCACTGGGGTCTTGCCGCAACTTTTGAATGAGTGCCCACAATTCTTCATCATTCTTTCATTCATCCCTTGCTTCATTTATCCAATCTGGTTGGATGATAGAGATGGCACAAAGCAATGCTTCCACATCCTCATCATTTCTTGAGAGTGCATCTGCAACAACATTTTGCTTCCCTTATTTGTAGATGATTTCAAAGCCATAACCCAAAATCTTTGTGACCAATTTTTGTTGCTTTTCTGAAGATAATCTTTGTTCTAAAAAGTATTTAAGACTATCATGATCCATTTTTACCTTAAAGTGTCTTCCCATTAGGTAAGGTCATCATTTCTTAAGTGCATGTAGTATTGCCAACATTTCCTTCTCACAAATGGCATTGTATAAATACTTTCCTTTGATTGGATGACTTTCAAAAGAAATGGGTCTTCCTTCTTGCATTAAAACAACACCAATTCCATTTCTCGAGGCATCACATTCCACAATAGAGGTTTTTGTGAAGTTTGGTGTAGCTAAGACCGATGCTTGGCACATTTCCTCTTTAAGATGTTCAAAGGCCTTCGTTGCTTCTGAAGTCCAAGAAAATGCATCTTTCTTCAGTAATGTTGTTAGAGGTGTTGCTATTTTCCCATAATTCTTAACAAACTTGTGATAATACCCTATGAATCCAAGAAATCCTCGCAGATGCTTTATGGATGTGGGGATTTTCCATTCCTTAATGGCTTTAATTTTGCTAGGGTCTACCTTCACACCTTCATGAGATACAATATGGCTCAGATATTCCACCTCCTGTACTCCAAAGAAACATTTGGAGGTTTTTCATATAATTGTTTCTCATCCAATAGTTTGAGCACCCTATTAACATGTTGAACATGATAGTTCCAAGACTCGGTGTAGACTAGTATATCATCAAAAAATACTAACACAAATTTTCTAAGGAAGGGTTTGAAAATGGAATTCATCAAACCTTGAAATGTAGAAGGTGCATTGGTAAGGCCAAAAGGCATGGCCAAAAATTCATAATGACCCTCATGAATTCTAAATGCTATTTTTGGAATGTCTTCAGTCTTCATTCTGATTTGATGATATCTTGAACGAAGATCCAACTTGGTGAAGTAAATCGCTCCACGTAATTAATTCAATAATTCATTAATGACGGGAACGGGAAATTTATCTTTAATAGTGAGCTTATTGAGCTCCCTATAATCTAGAAACATGCACCATGATCCATCCTTCTTGTGCACCAATACCACTGAAGTAGAGAAAGAACTTTGAATAGGTTGATTTATACCAGCCTCTAGCATTTTTTGCAACCATACGTTAAATTTCAATCTTTTGGGCATAGGGATATCTGTAAGGCTTAATGTTCAAAGGAACACTTCCTATAATAAAATGAATAACATGGTCATCATCACGAATATGTGGGAGGCCTTTGGGAGTCTCAAAAACCTTGGAATGATCATCCAATACTTTTTGGAGATCTGGATAAATAGATGATTTCAATGTGGGAACTTCTAGTGAACATAATTGTGCAATTCCCCCCGTTGTCATTTATTTAGAAGCTTTGTCATGCTATTGGGCGTGGAATACCCCCCAAGGCATGTTTTGGGGCTTAAAGCCCAAGTTTTGACCAAGTCCTTTGTAAAAGCTCCGCGATTTGTGGGTGTGGAGTGCGAAGTCCTAATAGAGTCATGGGTTTTCCACCCTTGTTTTTGTAATGTAATGTCAGCTTGAAAGATCCACCCTTGGTCCGCGGACCACGAGATTGTATAAATAGAGTGAGGCTCTAAGTGTATAAAAGAGGAAGGGGAAAAATTAGTGAATAGAATAGAAGCATGATTAGTCTAAGGAATTGAGTCGAAGTATAAAGTGTGTCTTTGGGTCATAGAGTAGGAGAAGGCTTTGCAACTGTGTGCACAAAGGCCTAGTAGTCCACAACTGAGTGCGTGGACCCCTGTAGTTGAGTGCGTACGGTAGGTCGAGTCTGTAACCATTGAAAGCAGTAATAAAGAGAAGTTTTATCATATTTCTGTGTATCTTTTCTTGTTTAATGTATTATTGGGTATGAATTATAAGTTTACTGTTTATTTGCTACGCAAAATCTTATGACAGTGTTGCATAACTAAATGTAACATAAGGCATCCATTTACATGAAGACAACTAACTAGTGTAAGAAGATAAGTCAAATCTCAGGTGTGACATAGGGAAATAGTGTAGAGCACTGCTCGAGCAGCATGGAAGCCCCATAACCTTTGGTTAGGGTTGTGTGGAGGAGATTATATCAAGGCGCGAGGGACAGGGAAGTGCACAAAGTAACCTACATGAAGTTGGACCAATTCTACCTTTCAGACATCTCAAGGGTGTGGGAACCTGGTTCCAACACCCCCCCATATTACTTTGCGTGAGACCTCAGTTCACGCTCTGCGGATTGTTGCCAAAAGGGCCAGTAGTAAAAGGATTTGTTTGGCTAATTAACTCTAAACCTAGGTCAGACCCCAACAAGCCAACAAATGGTTCTGTTGCCAGGATCGGGATCTGCATAGAGATGTCTGATGTTGTATCATTGGATTCCAACAAATAAAGGAATTGAAGATTGGTTGTATAGGAAGATTCACGAGTTTACGGTGCAGGAAAACAAGAATCCATGACTATCAAAGAAAGAGTGGTTAGACTGCTACTTATACACAGAGATCCACAAAATTTTCTTCGCATCTTTCCCTATTGAGATATACGAGTGGATTGCAAAGCTAGCAGATAGCTAAGGAAGGTGTAAGCTCAACAGACCTATTGTGTGGACATGAGAATTGGTGCGCAGATTAGAAGCATCATAGGATAAGATCGCACATGCTATTGATCACTGGATTGATCAAATTATAGGAGGATTCATCGCTGAGTTCTCGGTGGATACTTCAGTCAGCTATATCGAGGTAGAATGACGCTTCCTCAAAGGACCGCGAGGTAAGTACGTTATGTGTTTGAACACTTGGATTAAAATGCTACTATGTGAAAAGAGGGTTATGCGAATAAATTGATGTTTGGGGCTACACAAAGTGGGAGAATCTATAGAAACGAAGGTAGTGCAGAGCTAGAAACTAGCCCCTTGATTTCACCTCCGCGAGGGGACGAAGAAGAGCTCGTGAAGGTCTCACCAAGAAGTGTCGTCAATTTGATAAGGCAGAGGATTCTGCACATACCACGCCCACCCACACTAGTTCCAGTTTCACTGTCTTCACCCCCATCTTCACCCATACCACCTCCACCACCACCATGAGTCAATTGGCGAGCGCAATAAAGTTGCCAGTATTCAAGGGAGTAGGAAATGAAGATCCAGACTAGTTTTGGTTCATGATAAAAGTTGTATGGGAAGCGTAGGGAGTCACGAATGACAATATAAAGAAACCAATGTTGGTCAGTGCTCTGTAGGATCGTGCGTTGACCTGGTACATTAAGCATTCCAATGACAATCCGAATGTGGAGATCGTGGATATTCAAACTGCGCTAAACAAAGAATTTAGCAGGTTGAATTCAGAGGCGTAGTCGATCATTGGGTTCAAAGAAATCACAATGCTACCAAGCAAGACCCCTTGGGAGTTGGATCAAAGACTGAAGTGCAAAATTCGCGAAGCTAACATGACGTTGATGGATGGACAACACCGCGAATAGTTTGTAGCATCGTTAACGCCACATCTAAAGAACGCGTTGCCACAACAAAGTCTAGAAAGACATGGAAAGTAAAATACTAGTCCTTATTATAATCTTTCTCAGAATCCATGATGGTCGGTGTTGCAGCAGTATCACCCAGTGCCAGAGACAACTCCATAATTCTATTATGGATCCTATCCAGCTTACTGTCCTGCATAAAGAGAAGAATTTGCATGTTCTTCATATCTTTTTTGAGGTTGGGCATGGCTTGGGTGATTTCTACCATCTCCCCTGGCACCTGTTCTAGAGCTATGTCTAGCAGTCACTTCATGACCCAATAAATGTGCAAGGTTTGTTTAAATTGAGACATCCTACCCCTATTATTCCCGGGGTCAGGGATGCGTTCCTCCCATTCTTCCATTTCCAGTTCAGAGTCTTCCTCCATTATGTTGTCCTCCATCTCCTGAATCAACTTGCAAATGCCGGGATCCGTTCCTACTTTATATGCTCTGGCCACCTCATTACCCACCACCTCGATGGGTTTCCTACCCTTTCTGGGCTCTGCGGTTTGCAAGGTGCTTGGTTCTTTTGCTGCCTGGCTTAAACGCCCTCGACCCTCGTGGCCCTTGCCTCTGCCTAGGCAAGCCATCGCATCTTTATCAAACTCCCAACTCAGCCCGTCCCCATTGCTCTGGAGTGTCATAGCCCACTCCCACCACAGTCTGAGGAAAGAGGTCGTGTAGTCTAGCCTCCATTCCTCGTAAGAATTCCCATCCTTAGCTTCCCAGGGCCAACCCTTTATCATAGATTTGCACTCCTTAGTCGTACCTATGCCTTGGCTCCTAATATGTAGCAGTTCTAGGCTATCTCTCTGCCCCTCATCCCTGTCCTTTGGTCTATCCTTTTGAAACCCCTTCCCAAAGTGGTCAAGCTCACCACCCTCGCTCGACATACTATAATTCTCAGTGGGAATTACAGGAAAGAAACAAGAGGAAATATACCCAGATTCAATATGCTCAGTCAAAGAAGCTCCCCACATCTGCACTGCCCTGCTCCCGACTTCCCTATTCCACGATTTGTTCATTCTCCGAACTCTTACCACCCTCACATATCCCTTCACACCTACCTTACGTCCCATCCTTCTGCCGCCGCCGTTCTTGCCACCCTCTCTCCTCATAATAACTCGCCTTGTGCCACTTCTCTCGTTGGGTTGTCCCACAGTCATGCAGGACACCACCACGCTCTGCTGTACAAGCATGTGGACAATGGTCAATAGTCCTGGCCATCCTCTCCCCCTGTCAGTCATTATGCCTATGCCAGCCCACTTCATCACCCCAATCGGGGGATTTAGGAAAATAGTTTTGATTGTATCCTTGTTTAATGCATTATGTTTATTATTTTGGAGATTGTACAAGAATATCTCGACATAATCCTTGATACTTTCCTCCTCCTCTTGCTACATCTTAAAATATCGTTTCATGAGACCCTAGTTCTAGAATAATCTTGGTGTTTTTAAAGGAAAATGGTTTTCATATCATCCTAATATTTAATAGTATGCTCCTGAAATACCATAATCCATCTTAAGTTGAATCCTTCAACGTTATAGGAAATCATTTTTATTTTTTAGCACCATCTACATAGTTATAACTCTAGCAAAAAAATGTCAAATTCAAATAAAAAAGCATCTCGATCCTCTGCAGCCATAATTTTGGAATTTGGAAAGGATATTGAAGGACTATTATTCATGTTCAAATTTGGTCCAAAGTCAAGAATGGGGAACTAGAAAGTTGTTCCTTCCTCTATTTCTACATTCCTCTTCCTCTACCATATTTCCAAATAGACTAAACTTGACTCTTCTTGGTGAGAGTTTTGGCTCAACTATCAGATTTTGGTAGATCAAAAAGTTATCTCCAATTAATATTCATGTAATGTTACCCAACCAACCACTGATCTATTCCAGAAACTAGTTGAGGCCCAACTCTATATTTGATATCGCTGGTAACCTATAACCAGGAAAATGTTTTTCTTTTGGGAATTTTTCGCATAATACAATGCATGTTTAAATACATGTTAAGATGCACTACTTATGTACAGGAATATTCTACATGAATATCCTATTTAAAATTCAAGATACAATTCATTAAAAATACAAAACATTGTAGCAACAATAATTATAAATGTTAAATACTTATCTTTTAATTTTTTCCCAACTCACTGTGATTTTCAACTTTCTAGCTAGCCATAGACCATGTTCTTCATTTTATCTCAATAGTGGGTCACCCCCAACCTGAGGCTTCAAATACCTTGGATTTAGCCTTCTCAAATCCTAGTACATGCTCAATACGATCAAATGGCCAAGGTACCAAACTCGACAGCCTCCAACCAATAAAATCACACCCCCCATCAACATCCTATCTGAGTCGATAAAGGATGTTCCAATGCCTTGCGGTTTCCAAGAGTTCCACTGTTCTCATGAGTCTTCTAGGTACCCTTACATGCCTTCATATAGACAAGGAGATAAGCATTAAATCCTCCAACCAGTAGGCTCACATTCCCCATTAGCCTGCACCCAAGTGGTGCACACCCTTATCTACACCTACAATTCCCTCAAGTTATGCTATCACCTTCCAGGGCATATTAATAAATTGCAAAGGAATGTTCTAAAGTCCTTTGGCTTCCAAGAGTTCCACTTCCCTCATGGGTCCTCTAGGTACCCTTACAGGAATTCATTCCATAATATATCCATGCTCCATGATTGTTTGCCAGAATGGATGAACCTAAAAAATCATCAAAATGATAATCCTTCACAGTGCCATCATGCTTATTTTAATATGCATGTATTTCTTAAGCCACTTCGTACTTCCCAAAGCCACTTAATGGAGTTCGGTTATATGCATGTGCTCCTTTTTAATGATTCTTAAATCATATAAGCCTCTTTTCACCCATCCATGGAATCTCAACCCCCTATACTCTTTACATATTTTTGGTTTACAATTGCTATACATTTATTAACATGCATGTGTTATCATAATTTCATTTCCAATCTTTCTATCCTCAAAACACATACAATTATAAACATGCGCATCTAAGCATATTATTGGGCCGCCAAATTAGCATACATTTTCACTCCATTTTCACCTTTATCCTCATTTTGTCACCTCATTTCATTAAATTATCATTATATTTTCATTACCATATGGGTTCATAGTTTCATTTTCCAAAGTTATTTATTTTTTGCATTTAAAGTGAATTTATGATTAAAAGTTAGAAAAATACCATGTATTTGCTTATACCTAAAGGTAGAATGAGTTTGGTAACATGTAGGTGATTTGGAAGGTTCCAAGATACTCTTATGTGGCCTCCAAGACTCAAATTCGAATTCTCTTGAAGATTTGAAGGAGATTTGGGATAGGGGTCAAGCATATCTCATGGAGAATAATCATAGATAAAGGAATATGTGTCTCATATTGGTTGTAACCATATGAGCTATTAGTGGATCCCCATTAATGAGTTAGTTGCTTAAATTTTTGTATAAATAGGAGCACCTCCTCCATTCCAAAAGGAGGACTCTTGGAGCATGTATCCAACTTATGATGGAATAGAATAAAGCTTCATTTACATAAATTTCTTTCTATAGTTGTAATATAAATTGTTTAATGTAGTATATGAATTTATGGAATAGCTTGTCACTTTATTCTTAAGAGAATTGAGCTCACTTTGAAAAGTCAAAGAAACATTTTTATTTCATAATAGATCTTATTTCATTTAATTGCCTAGATGTTTGAGGATTTGTTTGTGATTGATGAATGTTTTTAAATTAAAATCTTATCAACATATGAGGGGACAACCAAGGTCTAAGTTAGGCTCTCTCTCTATTTGATTTGCATGATAATTGAAATTCATTCTTTTGCTTTTAAGTTTCAAGTTATTTCATTTCTTATGCTTATGAATGAATCTTAGTTTAGTTTGGAACAGTATATGAGGGCACAATCAAGGGACTAAGTTAGTCTCTCTCTCTATTTGAATCTAAACAACAATTAAAATTCATTCTCTTGTCTTTATTTCAAGTTTCTAGTTTATGTAATCAATGATTTATTTTCAATCTATAATACTGTAGGGAAGGACAACCAGGCCCTCCTCAATTAGGAGCCTTTTCCCTTGCATATTATATTGAATAAAAAATCATTTAGTTAGACATAGAGTTAGTTGCCTACCCCTACATATATTTTGCTGGCATCATCACAAGCTTATGAGTATCCCTTGTTGATAATTTAATGAAAGCAATTTAAGTAATTGAATTGCCCAACATTTTGGCGCCGTTGCCAGGGATGGTGCTAAGGGATTAGGCATTAGGAATTTAATTCAGTACTAGTATTTTTCTTTGGAAAAAATAACTCATGTTGAAAGAATGACTTGGTGACAGCAAGATCTTAGTAACATGGGGAAGTGTACATAGGAGTTAGCTTTGAATCTCATTTTTAGCTACATATATAAATCATGATAAATAGGATGCATAAATTTCAATAAATATTTTCACTATAAGAGTTTTGAACTAATCCATTTATGGCAAGGAGATCTAGAATGATATTCAAGCATTTGGAGGAGAGCCAAGAGAATGAGGACTACATTAAAGATTGGTTTCAAAAGGTGACTAGGCCACAACATTTTTCCATTCTCCAATGAATCCTAGCATTTAATCCAAATGTGCAATTGATCTCTCATATCCTTGTAAACATTCAGGTATATTTTTCACATTTGGATGTGAGCATACTAGATATTTTTATCGATAAATGGCTTCATTGGAAATACTCCTACACGTAAAAACAAAAAAAAGAAAATCTCGTTCTCAAAATAGAATAGTATAGAATAGGAAAATAAAACCAAGCTTGGAGAGGTTTTTGTAAGTTTTTTATTTTCAAATTTGATTTCATTTTCTTGGAAATTTTGGTGGTGCAATAAGAGGCATCTCATTCACTAACCATTGGCAGCAAGATCTACAATCAAAGGGATATTTGTGAAGAAGGAAAACAAGTGGAGTTTAGAAAGTTAAAATTTGAGGTTTGAAATCAAATTCTTCTTATATTTCTTTTCAAATTTAAGATTTCAATTACATAAAGAATTCATAAGTATGCTCTCCTCCTGCGCTTTGTGTGACTTGGAGGATCAGAAAAAGGATTTCATGTTAGTATATCTTTTGTTTAAAAAAAAAAACATCTTTCATTATTTGTTTCTTTTAAAAATAATAAAAATAAATAAAACACAAAAACGAAAATGAGAATAAAGTAAACAAATAAAAATTCATGGAAGCCAAGGAAACAAATTGCTGCAAATGTTATGTGTGATTTAAAAAAAATGAAATATAGTTGTGCATTGTCTCGATTTAAAAAAGGAAAAAACGAATTTCACTCAACAATTAACTAAGCAGAGGCCAAATTTGCAGAGGTTAAAAACGTCATTTTAAAATGCATTTTGTGACCAAATGAAAATGAATCTGAAAAATATAAAATATGGGTTTTTCACAAAATGGGGTGAATTATGTTTAACGTGCAATATTTTTCGCAAAATTCGTAACCATTTGAGAGATTTTCAGGGTTCTATGGAGTGTTATTTGTGAGGTTGCGTGAAAAAAACAAATTTTCAATTAAATGTAGCCAGCAGCCAAGGCCACGACCGTTCATTAGCTCAGCCACAGAGCCATGGCTAGCCACCCAGTAGTGTTGCTAAGTTGCAGAGAAAAAAATCAATCAATAAATTTAAAAAAAATTAATAATTAAATAACAAAAAAAAATTAATTATTAAAAAAAAAAATCTTGCTACAAAGATGAGATTTTTCCATGCTTACAACCTGCAACAATAAAACTATATTAAAAAAAGTTATAAACATTTCCCAAGCTTTTATAGAATAAAAATTGGTTAAAGAATCCACTTTCTAGGCAAAAAGGATGAGTTCAAAATATATGAAAAATAATTTGGCAAATATTTCGGAATTCCGTTTTCCCTAAAAATCTTGGAAATGATGAATTCAAAAGATATGAAAAATAATTTGTCAAATATTTTGAAATCTCATTTTCCTAAGAATCTTGGAAAGGATGAATTCAAAAGATATGAAAAATGATTTGGCAAATATTTTGGAATCATATTTCCTAAAAATATTTGATTTAGATTGGCCACTTGTCAAGTTGTTGTTCAATTTTCATTTTAGAATAATTAAAATTTCCAAAATTCCATTAAATTCATAAATGTGACTTGTGATCTATTGGTAAGTCATTCAAACTACATAATGGAGGTCATGAGTTCAATTCTTGTAGGGATTGGAATTTGTTAATTATTCTTCAATTTTGACACAACATTAATTAAACAACAATTTTGCCACCAATGGCAGCACAACATTGACCAATATTGCACATTCACTGCCACATCATCAGTCAACATGTCACATCATCCACTTTCCATGTCACCCACTGCCACATCACTATTACACAGTCACCCTCTATCTACCAACTTATTTTTCAACACTGAAAATGAAAATGGATCAAGAAGAAGAATGATAAGGGTACTTCATCTACAGGATTATTGGTTTACAAACTGCCTTGAAGAGAATCCTGTAGATGGAAGATTGAATCCTGTACACATGCATTTTCGTTTCATAAAGTCTTGTAGGTACAGAAGCCAATGAAATCAAAAACTAGAAAATTTTATGTCATGGCTCAGCCAAAGAAGATAGATGATATTTTTAGGTGTAGGAAGGGCGCAATCCTACAACTGAGAAACCTTATGACAATCTTCACTGTTTCACCCAAATTTCAAATAAGCACAACTTTCTCATACGACATTGGATTTCGATGATTCAAGTGTCATTGGAAAGTTCTCGGAAAGATATACACATTGAGAAAGCTTTCGAAAGAGTTTGAAACAATTCAAGAATGAAGAAATTTCTGACAAGACATAACAGGTAAAATGAGGCACTAGTTTTGAGATGGGTAAAAATTCTTTTGGTTTTTCTTTCATGATTTGTTTCAATAGTACCAATTCTCAGTTTCTTTTTGTAAATGTCATAAATAGAGAGATTGATCACCTCTCTATTATGATAAACTTACATTTCATTGCAGAAAAAGTACTAAGTTTTTGTAGGTTCGAGGAAGATGAACAAATGACCACAAGAAAACAGTGTCTTTTAAAGACCCCATTCCAAGCATGAGGACATGCTTTTGGGTAATCCAAGGGGGAGAATTTCATCATATCCATCACATAAGCCTCTCAAATATGACATTTCGTTCACAAGAAAATGATCAAAGTAGCAACAAATATGAAACATTAATGCATGAGCACATGATGTCAAATCAAATCCATCACTTGCAAGCCTTTCAGATGTCAATGTCTCCATTGCATCCATGATTCTTCACTCAATAAAAATTTGCCTAATTCCATTTACATTCATCATTGTATTCCTCCCTTTTAAGTAAATAAAACCTTCATTTCATTCTCACTTTTTCAGACAATAAATTTTCCTTCACAGTCATTTTCCTGCCTCACTTTCACTAACCTGTAACCCATCAACTCCTCTACAAAGATGATTCATTCCATTTCCTTTTCATTTTTCCAAATAAACCTTGATCCACTGCAAAATTTCTCATACATAATCCTTCAAAATTATTGTTTCATGCTTGAGTTAGATGATGGAGGATTCCATAAGGCCTCCCTTCCAACAAGTCTTAGCCTATCGATGTCAGCACATGATCAGGTTCAAGGCTAGAGTCCTTAGTAGTACCTTGAGGCTTGTATGCCTTAATGATAGGCTCTCTCACCAAAAATCATGGGAATATACCAATGTCCCTTGATTGTTGGATCTTGTAAGTGGCTCGACATCAACTCATCTATTTTCCCTTCGCAAGATGTACTTAGGTAGCTTGGCACTCATTGACATTAATGGTGAGTTGCCTCGCATTGGTTAATGAAATGCATCAATGGTCAGTAATCCAATGACTTCTCTTCATTTTTGACATCGACACATTTATTCACATGATTAGAATTGTACCATTGGGTGTTGTAATGGTTGAAGACTACATCATTTCAGAAGTTTGCAGTTGATCAATTTGTCATAACAACAATAAAGGTTCAACCCTTGTCATCAGCAAAAAGAACGCAAAAGAAGATCCAAATTCCTTTGTTTACATACTCCATGATCTAACAGCATCAACAGCCACACTCTTTAGTGTCCACAACTCATGTACATTGAGGGTAAGTGAAGGTATGTGGTTTTCTAATTTTTAGTCACGCAATTCCTTAAAATGCTTAAAATTGTAACTTTGGAAAGTTCCTCACTTCCTTTTTCACATTGTCATATCTCTAGTTGGAGGGGGAATTCATGTTCATACCTCATATTCACAATTCGCGATATATCACCTTTCATATGTCATATATGCCCTTTCCCAAACAACTACTATTGCATTATGATTCAAAACATTACATGTTTTGCAAATGATGATCATAGAATGAATGGTTGATTAAATGTTTTGAAAGTATTTTGATGCAACACAAAAATAACAAAAGTATTGTTACACAAGAACCAATACTAATAAAAGTTGGTTGCCACACAAGAACCAACCAAATTAATATGTTGCAATCAAATATTTTTCAAAATGGAACTTTGCAAAAGGAACAACATTATCAAATGATTATGCGAAGATGAAATAAGAATTCACATCAGCCAAAGTTCATATAAAAGGAAGACAATTCAAAAGATCAAATCATAATTAAAGTAAATCAATGCAATAGATTGCATGAGGACATGCAATAACTTAAGTTGGGGGGTATGTTGGGCCGCCAAATTAGCATACATTTTCACTCCATTTTCACCTTTATCCTAATTTTGTCACCTCATTTCATCAAATTATCATTATATTTTCATTACCATATGGGTTCATAGTTTCATTTTCCAAAGTTATTTATTTTATGCATTTAAAGTGAATTTATGATTAAAAGTTAGAAAAATAACATGCATTTGCTTATACCTAAAGGTGGAATGAGTTTGGTGACATGCGTAGGTGATTTGGAAGGTTCCAAGATACTCTTATGTGGCCTCCAAGACTCAAATTCGAATTCTCTTGAAGATTTGAAGAAGATTTGGGATAGGGGTCAAGCATATCTCATGGAGAAAAATCATGGATAAAGGAATATGTGTCTCATATTGGTTGTAACCATATGAGGGATTAATGGATACCCATTAATGAGTTAGTTGCTTAAATTTTTGTATAAATAGGAGCACCTCCTCCATTCCAAAAGGAGGACTCTTGGAGCATGTATCTAGCTTATGATGGAATAGAATAAAGCTTCATTTTACATAAATTTTCTTTCTATAGTTTTAGATATAAATTGTGTTAATGTAGTATATGAATTTATGGAATAGCTTGTCACTTTGTTCTTAAGAGAATTGATCTCACTCTAAAAAGATCAAAGAAACATTTTATTTCATAATAGATATTATTTCATTTAATTGCCTAGATGTTTGAGGATTTGTTTGTGATTGATGAATGATTTTTAAATTAAAATCTTATCAGCATATGAGGGGACAACCAAGGGTTTAAGTTAGGCTCCCTCTCTATTCGATTTGCATGATAATTTAAATTCATTCTTTTGCTTTTAATATTCAAGTTATTTAATTTCTTATGCTTATGAATGAATCTTATTTTAGTTTGGATCAATATACGAGGGGACAATCAAGGGACTAAGTTAGTCTCTCTCTCTATTTGATTCTAAACAACAATTAAAATTCATTCTCTTGTCTTTATTTCAAGTTTCTGGTTTCATGTAATCAACAGTTTCTTTTCAATCTATAATACTATAGGGAAGGACAACCAAGACCTCCTCAATTAGGAGCCTCTTCCCTTTCATATTATATTGAATAAAAAATCATTTAGTTAGACATAGAGTTAGTTGCCTACTCCTGCATATATTTTGTTGGAATCATCACAAGCTTACGAGTATCCCTAGTTGATAATTTAATGAAAGCAATTTAAGCAATTGAATTTCCCAACACATATGAGTCCTAAAATACAAACACACATGTATACAGGCATATCGACTATTCAAAATTCAGGAAAACACATGCACATGGGAATAACATCCCTTAAAATATGTCCTTGGCTCACCAACTTATTTGGTATGTTCTGACTCACTAGAGTCATTCCACATATACATGCTATTCACATTTTAGGGCTTGACCATGTGTGTTACATTCCATTTCCCCTAATTTAGGCATTATCCTTAGTGTATTATATATACATGTATACAACATATACACACATATTCAACAAGATTATCCAAATTGATGACGGTATTCTTCCCTCATTACATCCTCTTGCTCCCATGTAGAATCTTCAAGACCAAAAAGGTTCCATTTCACTTTTACCAAGGTGGTGGCTTGATTTTGGAGCCTCTTGACTTTCTTGTCCAAAATGCGCACTAGTTGGACCTGAAACTAGAGCTCCACTTGAATCATTTCCCAATCAATTATATGGTTAGAACCAAGAACGTACTTTTCAGCTAATGAAATATGAAAGGCATTATGATTATGTATGGATGTTGGTAATGCAATCCTACATGCAACTAGACCAATCCTCTCCAGGATTTGAAATGGTCCATAATATTTGGTTGCCAATTTTTCATAACTACCTAATTTAAAGTAACTTCTTCTTGCCTTCACCCTCAAGAAGACATGGTCACTAATTTTGAATTCCCTGTTTGATTTGTTCTTATCTGCATAAATTTTATGTCTATCATGGGTAGCCCTCAAGTTCTGTTTAATTTTTATTACTTTCTCTTCCATTTCCTAGAGCAAGTATGGACCAACTATAGCACTGTCAATTTGACTATCCCAATCCATTGGTGTGTTGCATTTCCTGCCATATAAGGCTTCAAATGTGTTCATCTTCAAAGATGCTTGATACCCATTATTATAAGAAAAATATACTAGGTGCAAATATTCTTACTATTTTGATGGTTCGTCCATCACATACATCTTCAACATATCTTTAATGAACTTATTAACTATTTCCATTTTACCATTTAAATCTATATGGTATGTTGTGCTAAAATTTAAATCAATCCCAAATCCCTTAAACAAACCTGCCCAAAAAATGGATGTAAACTTGGGATCTATGTTTGAAATAATTGTGTTGGGCACACCATGTAGCCTAGAAATTTCCCTCATGTAAATCTAAACAACAATGGTTGCCTTGTGTGTTGAATTCATTGGAATGAAGTGGGAAGTATTGGTAAATTTATGCACCAAAACCATGATGGAGTTGTGTTGCTTCACAATTCTGGGCAGATTTGTAATGAACTCAATGGAAGAAATTTCCGATTTCCACTTAGGAATGGGTATTGGATGTGCAACTACAACATACCGAGTTCGCTCGATGACTTACTGAGGTTGAGTTGTACCCAAAATTTTATTTTTCGTTTTACTAACTTGAAAATACTATACGGTACCACTTTGTCACATACCCCTATTAAATTTATGCTAACCACACTTGCAAAAAAATAATTTTCATCTTTGATACATTTTTTCAAACACTTTATACGTAAACCACACTTGCAAAAACCTAATTTCCATCTCTCATACATTTTGTCAAACACTTTAGATGTAAACCTTTCTTCAAATACTTTTGTATACAACCAATTGAGTAGTATTTTTCTTGTATACATTTTGTCAAACATTTTGTATGAAATAAAATTAGAAACATTGCTCTAATTCCACTTGTAACATACTAACTGAAACCTACCACTCAATCATGTAACTTTTGGCTTTTGTCTTTGAGGTATTTTATCAAATAGTTTGTATGAAAATTGTAATAAATCACCTTTAACATGTTTATTAATTTTTTTTGCATGGAAATAGACATATGTCAACTAAAAAAAATACTATCATACAACAATACTATCCCCATCCATAAAACAACATTTTCATTGTGACGTTCATCAAAAAATTTGTATGCAATGAATCATTAAACCATAAATACTTTGCATGCAAACTAATATATCAACATGTTTGCATGAAAATAGGCACATCTTAGCTAATTTTTTTTTATCATACAACAATATTATTCGCGTCCACAAAACAACTTTTCATTGGGACATTTGATCAAACAGTTTGTATGTAATGAATCATTAAATAATTTAGGAATTTCTTCAAAAATTGGAAAATTTATATTACAAGAACATCATTATAATTGACTATTTTGGATATTTTTAAATTCTAGATCCACTAATTAAATCCAAATTTAATGAAATATGTGTTAAACACTTCACATGGAAAATAATAGAGCAAATTCCTCTGGGAATATTTCCTAAATTATAGCAGTTCGAGTTCTAAAAGCTGAACTAGATGATTAGTGGTATTCCCCCTCACTATGGTTCAAGTTTCAACCTATGGAACCTCTCGTATGAAAGCTTATAGTAGAGGTCCCAACATTACCTATTTAAAGATGCATTTAGGAAGCCCAACTTCCTTTGATCATATTTCCTAAAATTTTGTGACTCAAGATCTAAAAATTGGACCGGAGAATCAGTAGGATTTCCCTTCACCATGGTCCAAGTTTCAGCTTCTGGAACCTCCTAGAAGAAAATATATAGTAGAAAAGTGAGAAATAGTAATCAAAGAGACCTGAATGTCCACATGCACATAAAAATCAAGACATCTTTCTTACAACCTCAATGTAGAATTTCAATATAATCCACAGAAAAAGCAAATCATTTTGCCTATTGCTTACATGCAAAAATTTCCTACAACCATGCAAAATTATCATAGAGCTATACATTAATATCAATAAAGAGATAATCATTATATTCATAACTCACAATTAATAACACTTATTGGGCTCTAAAAAAGGCTTAAACTAAAGGTGGGATTTCAATTTTCCACCCAACCATAGACTAGCTACAACCTATATCTCTTGCAACAAATACCCCGACCCAGATCCATGATCCAAGGGTATTTTTCAAGAAAACTCAGTTGGAAACCAAGCTCACAAGGTTGTCTCCTTGTCCAAAAATCCAATTATGTCCTCAAACTTCTTTCACTCAACCAAACACCAACCCCCTCTTACTGTTCACATGCCCTTTTATCCTTTTTCTTGTGTGTCTGTTCATGTTCCTCATGGAGCGTTCTTCCATATATTTATTGATAGCTACACATTTGATTAAGCAGTGGTACCATTTAACATCTCTCAGATTCTTCTTCCTTTTACCATCAGACCATGTATTTGTGGTCCTACTTTTCAGGCCATTCAAATAAATTTATAATCCTTTATACTTAGAGTAAAATTACAATACAAAAATAAGAGGGAGTATACTATGGGTGTTACAAACCCCACCCCCTTTAGGGGAACACCATCCTCAGTGTTCTTAGCATCAAATTACTAAAACAACTTGAGATTTATAAACAACTCCTACATATTTACAATTACATTTACATTGCTTACTCAAGAACCAAAAATGGGTATGATGCCCTCATTTAATCAACCATCACCCATGTGGATTAATTTTATCTATTGTGCTTCCATTGTACCTTGACTTTCTCAACCACTTGAATCTAGAGCACAATCTACCTCCAATTCCAATCATGCCATCCACTGTGGTCACAACTCCTTCAAGAACAATTTCAGCTCATTGCTTCTTGAGACACACCAAATTCGTTCCTAATCCCAATTGGTATGCACATGTTTCTATGAAATCCAATTCACCTTTCAAGTTCTAACATCCCATTATTTGCTTCATTATTCCCTCATGTGATCTATTTCTCCTTTTGTATAGGCACTCGCCTTCCACATTCAAACATGTCCTTCTCCACATCCTTAGTTTCTTAGGCGATACATCCCTTGGTAAGGCTTCCTCATACATGAAGAATTCTCTCAAGGAAGGCATCCCTCTGCCTTGATTTAATAAGAGAACACATGAGTCATGGCACACCTAATGGTGATTAGTTCATACCACAGGGTTCTAATGTCACCACAATGGCCTAGTTTATGAAGTATTCAACTCCAACATGCTATCACATACTCTGATGTCATTAAGTTGATGTTATTTACTTTGCAGTCAACCTCATATACATGTGTTGGGTAGATCAATGATTCTCCTACATCATAGACACATATGTCATGAGAGATAATCATAAAGTTTTAAATCAATTTAGAACATAGAGAAATCATATTATAACATAACTCAAGTGATTGAGAATTAGAACTTTAAGCAAAATTAAAGAATAATCTTAATTTTTTTCTTTAAACTGATAATTGATTTTTATATCTATAACTTATTCTTTTCTTGTACATTAAGTGATTTTATCAACCGAAGCAAGCACTTAGTGTTGTGTGTGCCCCACATAATTTTTAGCCTGTTATGTCCTCAACTCTAGCTCACTGAGTGGTTCTTACCCCCAAGGAAAGCACTTAGTGGTGGTCACATTGCTCCACATAGTATTTTTGTGCAAATCCATCCTCAAACCAAACTCATTGATTGGTTCTCTGCCCCATGGAAAGCACTCAGTGGTAGTCATGTTGCTCCACACAGTCTTTTTACATAGCTCCCATAATCTAAACTTAAATAGGAACACAACAAATTACAGATATAACCATTAATACAAAAATGCAACAAGAATAACACTTCATTTCATTAATATTAGAATACTGAAATATGCTTACAAAAATAATGCAAATAAACTAGCTTGGGACCCTAGGAGATGAAGCACCAAAATTGTGGGTCCCATTTGGGTAAATTGGTACATCGATTTCCTGAGGTTGTAACTTTGGCATATGATCTCTATTTGGCTATCATAATACCTCGTTTTGAAGATCTCAAAGAGTAGGCCAGAAAAAAGATAGGAAACCCATTTGAGATATTTCCAATCTCTCTGGTTTCCCTAAAAACATTGTTTAGGGCCTTAAAACGGCTCCGGAAGTTCAAGACCCGAAAAACTGCCAAAAATAGTAAACTGTGTTACAATTAAGGAAACTAAAAAACTAAAAGAGACAATGTGGGGGGTCCAAGTGGAATAGGAGGTTGACCACCAATATCCACTTACATCAGTCCTTCCCCCTTAGGGATCAATGGTCCCCATTGCGTTGAGTGCCTCCATGAGATGGGGAAACTTTTGTTGAACTTGGTCCCTAGTGAGCCACTTGCCTTGGTGAAGGCGTTGGCCAGCATTGACAATCCGATATAGTTGGATCTTCTGCTAGCAAGTGTTCGTGATCTGTGTGTCCATAATCCAATCAATTGTGGCTTGTTCCATGCAGTCTGGGTTTAGCTCTATTGGTGTGAGTTGTTCTGCAATGTTGGATGTGTCCAACAATGGTGGAAGGTATGGTCAAAAGCGGTCTACATTGGACAATGGGTGCAAACCAAGGAATGGTGGAATGCTGAGCTCAAAGGCATTGTCCCCTATAGCCTTGGTGATGGTGTATGACCCATATCGGAGCAGGTGAAGCTTGCAATGGAGTCCAGTGTGGCACTCCTTCTACAAATGTAGCTAAACTTTGTCGCCCACCAGGAACTTGTGCGTCACTCGATGTTGATAATGGAATTGCTTTTACTTAGCATTGGCTATGTCAAATATATCATGGACCTGTTGGAAAATGTGTTAAATTTTCTATATGAAGTTGTTAGTCCTGTTGGCTTTGGACTAGACATGAGCCGAATCTGCTTGAGTAGCTGCAAATATAATCGCCACATCAATGGGACATAATCGTTGAAATCCTAGCCCTATCTAAAAGGGGCTATGACCCGTTGAGATGTGGAGATCTCTGTTGTAGCTATGCTGGACATAGGGGAGGCTTTCATCCCACATGCATGGATGCTTTGAGTTGTACATGCACAGAATGTGTATGATCATCCTATTGAAGACTTATGTTTGGCCATCAGTTTTGGGATGGAAAGCCATGGAATTAGTGAGTTTGGTATCCAACATCGACCAGAGACTTGACCAAAATGCACTTATGAATCTTCTGTCCCGATCAAAGGTAATGGACTATGGGATACCAAAGTGTACTCGCACTTTCTCAAAGAAGAGCTTAGCAGTGGCCTCTGCTGTGATACTCTTCTTGCAGGCCGCCATAATGGCCATCTTAGAGAATCTCTTGATGACAACGAAAACACAGTCATTTTCGTGCTTAGTAGAAGGAAGGCCCAACATGTAATCTATTAGATTCCTATACCAATAGGTTTCATCTTTCATGATTGACAGTGGAAGGGCTAAATATGTTCATCATTGCAGGCTGCAAAGGTTCCATATTTTGTGTACATAATGGGAGAATTAAAAAATGAAAAGAGGGTATGCCTTAAAAGAATAATCAAAAGGCAAGAAAATCAATTGGTCAAAAGAATAATGAAAATAAACCCCAAGCTAAAGACCAGGAAAGTGGCCAGTCAAAATGCCACTACTATCTTTTGGCAGTGTCACACTCTACAAATACTGCTGCTAATCATACTTGATGGGTGGCCCAATAGTCTAATCTGGACCATGCCATGTTTAAATTGCTTGTTGCAAAATAGAGAATGTTTCCTGTCCAAACAACTCAAGCTTGGCAGATGACTAGCTAGGTAGAGAAATGAAGGAGCCCAACTGCTTAATCTGGGTCCTTGGAAGAAATAAGGGTAGATTTAGATAGGAGGGCGGTCAAAAGAAAAAGAGAACAATCAGGGTCTGCTAATTCAAGTGCACCCACTTCAAGTGAAGAAAAAATGTTAGGATTACTAGGTTGGGTAAGTAGTGTAAGGTTGCAGAAGTGAAGGGCCATCAGCAATTGGCTTATCAAGTGCAAGACTCATTCCATTCAGGGTATTGGCACCATGGCAGAGGTTTGAGGACATAACATTGGAAGCATGTCTAAATTCCCCCTTTTTTCCCAAATATCATTTATTAACATCCCCAAGGACCTTTAGATCTGCTCAATTGTCCTGTTCCACTTCATTCCATAACAGAGTACCAGGTCAAACCCTGAAGTTCAGTCAACGGAAAGAAGCCACATTTCTAGTGTAAAAATCTTTACTCTCAATTCCCTCATTTCCCATTCCTAAGTTTTACTCCTTAAAACTTAGCATTTGCCCCTACACACTCACCTCACAAAGCCATATTAACAACTAATGTATTATTTAGCCCCCTAAGCATTCCCCTTCCCTAAATCTACAAAGATCTATGTAAAAATCCCAAAAGGTCTATGTAAATACCCTCCCCCCAGCAATATAGCTATATAGTCATGATTTGGGGAATATTAACCCACCAGGGGTTAATATTAACCCTCTACCACCCTAAACTATGGGTTTTTATTAAAAACTTTAGTTAAAAATCAATAAACCACAGTCCCCGCCCTCATTAACCCCCTTACCCCCTTTCCGCGCTATAAGTTTGGTTTGTAAAGTTTTTAGATTAAAAACATTTATACACTAAACCCTGCTAACCCTATGTCAAAAACCCACCCCACGCGCATTATATTTAAATTGATTATTTTAATCGGCGGGTCCCCCTGTCTTAACGCGCCATCACATCGCTTTCCCCACCAGCCGTCCGATCATGAGCAGCGTGATCTAAGGGTGGGCAGTCAATATCGCATATGAGTTGTCACAGGTTTAGCATCCGGGGGATTGGCGGTTTCACCGCCGTACCCCTGCCACGCGTCAACTGCCCGGGTTGTTCGGAGCCCTCCCCCCCCCTCATACCACTTACCGCCTAGGGGTGCTCCGGGGGAACCACTTACCGCCTGCCCCCTCCCGCTGACGTCACACCCACGTCAACATGACGTCAGCACCCTCGTCCGCCCTTGCTGCTCCACGTCGCCTCCACGTCGTCCATCCACCCGCATGCCCTGCCACCGTGTCACTACCACCTGGCCACCCACATCACCCTGCCGTACCCGGACCCACCGATGACGTCATGCTGACGTCATCACCAAAAAGGCACCAAAGGGCCAATTTTGCATAAAAAGTCGGGAAATGACCGTTTTATGTCATTTTAACTTGTCGTTGTCGGAGCGTTGTGCATGCGAAAGACGTCATTTGCGGCCAAAATCAAGAATTTGTCCACCCCAGCTACTGCCGCCCTCAAAGTCGACTCAAATGCCTACAATTGTTCCAGCTTGACACCTCCTGCACCGAAAAATCCAGGTCATATTCAAGCAACCAGTCCAAGTGGGAGAAGGCACATCCACTGCTGCAGCTGCACAGACTACCCAACAGGCATCTACTACAACCACAACTACAACAAAAGGAAAAGAGGTAATGGATGAACAGTAAGAGACAGAGGCAGGGCAGCCCAGTACTTCAAAAGATCAAAGTCAAGGGCAAGCCCCTTTACAGCAAGCTGAACCACCCCAAATCCCAGTTTTGCAAACACCTCTCAATGAAGAGAGAGGCAAAAAACGAGATAGAGAGGAGGCCACACCCCCAAGTGGGTCAACACAGCAACCGGAGGCCAAGAGGCCAAGAATTGACCCTCAAACCGAGGAAGAATACATCAGTGAAGAAAGAGCAAAAAGCCAAAGCAAAGAAAGACAATCTAGCCAGCAGACTGCCACTAGTTCATTTCAGCAGGAACAGGCCATGCAGCAAAGCACAGAGGTATCCTCCTCAAGACAGTAGGGCAAGCAACCAACTGGAGTCAAAGGGTCATTCATGGAAATCAAGGCCCAAAATGAACTCTTAAGAGTTCAACTGTATGATCAAGTTTTGAAGACAACACCCTCCAAGCAGCAGAGATTGATGGCAGCATATGACATCAAGGAGGATAAGATGATTTTTTCTCATCTTAAGCCTAAAGTGCCAAAGCCCAGACCATTTGCAGACTACACCAAAACAAGTCTAGAGGTCCTCTCCAAGGACATACACCCCATGGATCAAATATATTTGCACAAACAGACAGGGGAAATGGTGTATGCCACACTTGCAGACAGGGCCATGCTGGCCCATCAGTTAAAAGAATCGCTAAAGAACACAAATACACAGCTTGATTTGGAAAGGATGTCTTCCAATGCTAAGGACAACAGAATAAAAACTTTGGAAGACATAATCATTGATCTAGGACATGATCCTAAAGATCCAAAGGGTATCAAGGCCCTTATGAAGAAAAAGGAGGATGACATTGCTGCACTGAGAAAGAAGGAAAAATTGCCTCCAACCATTCACCCTCAAACAACAGAACTTGTACAAGAGAAGCAAGTTGATGAGGCCATGGATTTGCTTCTGATGATGAATCAAAGAATATTGCAAATGGAGGCAGAATTGGAAAAGGCATTGCAGGACAAGCAAGGGGAGTCAACCTCCTAGCCCCCCCAAACTTCTACAACTCTTGGCCCTGCCCCTCCTACAAAAGCAGCAGCAGCCCCTCCTGCCATTCGAGCTACCAACCACAACCACATCAGCAACAGAAGCAACAGCAACAGCAGAATCTAGCATGAGTATGGAGGACTTGATGAAAGCAGTCAAGGAACTTGAGGTTCAGGTGACAGAAATCAATGAAGCCAAAGATAGACTGGCCAAGCTAGAGGCCAGCTACGACAAATCCAAGATGATTGTAGCAGAGAAGCAGAGAGAGATAAAGGCCTTGGAAGCCAAAGTGAAAGCTTTGGAAAAAGAATTGCTTCTAGGAAAAAATCTGGTAGAAATCAAGAAGATAATCTGGGCCAAAATTGGCCAATCAATCCATGACCAATGGAGGTCAATCCAAGCAATACATGAGCAAATTAAACTAATAGGCATAGCTCATGTTGAAATACAAAGGGCCAGAACAGCACTAGGAATCATGCCTAATTAGGCCAATAAAATGATACATTTCCTCAATACTCACACTAGGGAGGAATTTGCAGCACTAGAAATAAACAACAAAACATACACTATCCTGACAGCTAAGAAAGTGCTGACTTTGAGAAATTTCACTCAAACTCTAGAAAGAAAATGTCAGGATATGAAGGAAGAAATTGATGAATTCAGGGCAAAGATGACAGTATTGTAGGATAAAGGACTGCCAAGCCTAGTGACTGGCACAGGACAACTGTTGTCATATGATCAATATATCACAAGGATCAACAATTATGTTGAGAATCAAATCACAGCATCCAACAGCTCCACAGAAAAAGCATAGCCTCCCTCTGGGCAGTCTCTGTATGACAAATTAGAAAATTTATTTTTTATTGAGCATGAGATAAATCATCTGTTTGAAGTGCCTCCAAATTTTTACAGATATACTGAAGCAGATGAAACACTGGTAAAAATCAAGAGACATCAGCTACCTCCAGCTGATTGGTGGCAGGCAATGCTGGAAGTTCTGCCCAGGTGATTCCACTGTATTATTCCTTTTTGTGAAAATTCAGATCTCAGTCATAGTACAGGTCAGCAGATAATCCAGCACGTAGATATCACAGGAAGCATCCGTACAGTGACTCCTCAAAGCACTCAGACAACAGGCTCAACTAATGCAGAATTAAAGGCACAACTACAGCCAACTTTCCTGAGCCAAAAAGTCAAAATTTGTCTGACAGAAAGATAGCTGCCATCTGAACATTAATTGTTGTAGTTATATTGTTCATTTACTTTTTGTAAGAGAGTTGGTGGTGCAATTTATTGCACAATAACTCACTACTTAGATATTTTATCCTATTTTTTGTATATATATCCCCTCAAAGAACGTATTGAGGGTCGGTTGTAGTGAAACTCTTTCAGAAGAGTTGTATTGTATATCTGAGACATTTGTGCTAATACAAATTACTGGTGGAGTTCCTGGTTCCTATACTGTCTGAAGGTGGAAATGAATGGCTCTGTTATGTTGCAGAATTCCTGTGTCATTTGCTGGAACAATAAGTTATTATGAACTGTGTTCTTATCTTTTTGTGTATGCAATAATTCATATATGTTCATGATCATAGTAAATAGAGAAAAAAAATAGCTTAGGATTTGTTTGAATACACCCTATGCTCAATCTCTATTTCTAAATATGTTTTCTTCTGGATTAGCCATGAATATGAATTCTTAATTGCTCATGTCTAAACTAATTCTATCACTGTGAATATTGTTTAAGAATTCTTAGCTGCTCTTAAGCAATACTTTCATTTTTTCCCTTGTTAGCATAGTGGAAGATTCTCAATTGCCTTTCACCACTAATTCCATAACTTCATTACATAATCTAAGAAATTGTTCCACAGATGCCTATCTGGCTTTGCAGCAATACTCTGTCTTCAGAAACATACTTCAGCAGCACACTTCCCTAAACTCCATTGCCCGATGGCCCAAACTGTTATGTAATTTATACCTCAACTCTGTTTGAATTCATCAACCAACCAAATTCAAAAACAAAGTCAGCACACCATAACTAGCCTAAAATCACCCACCAACAAAGCTAAATCATAAAGAGAGAGCCCTCTCTGGTTGCAGGCAGGCTAGGACCTGTAACTAAAAGATTGGTTAGTGGTTACCTCGGCCGTATTCCCTTTAGGAAGCAAGGAACAACCTGAGTGATAACATAATCCATGGAGATGGATTCCCAAGTTCAACTAGGAGTAAGTAAAGGAGTATATAGGCCTAGCTTCTTGATGGTTGGTTTGGAAATGTTGTAGGCAGTGCATGATTTAATGTACCTCCCAACATCTCTACGAAAGTTTGGACAATAAAAATACTTATGCAGTACTACCACTATTTTCTTTACTCCAAAATGTCCAATTACCCAACTGTAGTGCACCTCCCAAATCATCTTGGCACACTTACTTGAAGGAACACAGATGTGTCCTAGGTGGCATAACAGTGCATCCTGGAGGTGAAAATTTGGAACTTTCTTACCTTCCAAGAGTGTCTGGTATGTGTCACCGAATTTTGGATCGCTCTCGTAAATATGCAGCCACCCCAAAGTATCATGCACATAGGAGTCGAGCATAGTGATCAATGCCATGAATGGTGGTCGACTGGGACAGTCTGCAACATTATTGGTGTTTCCCTTCTTGTACTTAATGTTCAAATGGAATTGTTGCAGGTATGTGGAAAAATTCTGATGGTGATCATTTTGCAATTTCCCTTGTGTCTATATGAGCTACATGGGTGGGTGGTCTGTGTGTATGACCATTTCCTTCCCCAAAATGTAATGCTTCCATTGATGACAAACCTGCACAATGGAATACATTTCTTTGTCGCAGGGTTTGAAGAACTTGTCAAATATGGTGGACATGCTCTTCTCAACTCTAGATGAAGATCAAGGTTTTATATAAATATGCAACACATGCATTAGTGAAGGAGTGCAAGATGTCATCCATCAATCTTATGAAAGTTATGGGGGCATTCGTTAACCCAAGAGGCATGACAATCATTTGAAAAGGCCCTCCCTAGATTTGAAGGCAGTCTTACACACATCATAGGGTTCGATAGGCACCTGGTGATAATGAGACTTCAAGTCAATATTGCTGAAATATTTGGCCCCCTTGAGCTGGTCTAGAAGGTCATCAATCCGTGGGAGTGGGTACCTATGCCGGACAGTGACCTTGTTCAGAACTTGATAGTTAATACAGAGTCTCCAAGTCCCATCCTTCTTCTGTACCAATACAATTGGACTCCCACATGGTGATGTGTTTGGCTTGATGTGAACTTTCTACAACAAATCATGAATCTACCCCTGGATATCATCGTTCTCCAAAATAGAGAGTCGATAGATCAATCCATCGGGTAGCTGTGTGCTCGGTTTTAGATCGACAGAGTGTGGTAACAAGCCACCTATGCTTTAAATACCTTTTTGACTTCAAATTTGGCCGTGCTCCTCATTCGTGGCTCAATAATGCAATTTTGGCGGCAAATCCATTCAACCCTGTGTCTTAATGGTCGCCGCCCACTCCTCGGTATCTTAAATGGGACATCTTGTCATGAACAGTATCTACAATGGTCACCTTCCATCCTTCCCATGCGGCAACGCAGTCTCTGGTGCATGGACGCATTCTATGCTTCCTACTGGCACTGCGCGCCACGCCTGAATAACACAATCTTCCTGCAAACTTCTTTATAGTCTCACGCCCTCTTTCAACTGCGTGGAGCGTTGAGACTAGGCCTCCTATAGATAGTCAGCTGGCCGTACCCCTCGTGCGAGACTTCCTCTTCCTTGCTAGCCCGCACTGCGGGAACCCTTCTCATACCTTTAATCTAGTAGCACATCGTGTTCTGTGCTCCCTTGTTCGGTAGGGTGCGGTCACAACCATGAAAGCAGGGTCACAACTCATTCCAGTATGGTAGGAACGCCGGCTAGTTCCGGTCCCCTTATTCTCACATTCGCGCGGCTCGTTTGTGTGACTCCTATGTTTATTTTTCCAATTTCTTCATCCATCCTCGCGCTTTTCCTCCTTAGCCTTGCCCCCTCTTCCTCAAGCTCACGAAGCCTTAGGTTGTTGCGCCGAATGGCTTCCTGCAACTGCCAGGCCCCTTTGTCCAGGTCCTCTCATTCAGGTCGACTTACAGGGGTAGTGGTCGAGAAATTTCTCTTCACTTTACTGGTTTCATCGTGTCTAACCATGGAGAGAGTTTTCTTCACACACCCTGCTTTGTTTACAGTCTTATTGGCCCAGCAAACCGCTATCACGCACAGATTCAGGCGGGTCAATGGTTGTACAACATACAACGATACCGTTCACTGCGAAAGTTCTCCAACCCATTGGTGAGCACTAGTATTGTGGCAATAATGCTACAACTCCTGGGGCTTCCTACTTTACTTTTATCAACTAGGTAGTTTGTAACAAACTTGGAAGTGATGTGTTGTATGCACAAGTACTAGTTCTTACTGCAGGCTGTCACTTGGTCAGCTGGCACAAGATCACTAGGAGCTCAAGCCAACTTCTATGATTTCTAGAAGAAGATTTATTTGTGATGAAAGAAAGGAAAGCTCACTCTACAAAGGCTACTCTACTTACAAAAATGAAAGAAGACTGAAATGTGAAGTAACCCTAGCAAAACCTAATTAACCAAGCAACCCTAATTTTGCAGAAAGAGAGATGAAAAACCATAAAATGAATGCCATTACCTATTTAGGAAGTAAACAACATCTATTCAAGCTATTCCTAGGAGGAAATGAGAAAAAACGTCTTTTTTGGATTTTTACGTATTTTATGTGGAATTGTTATGCATGTAATTTATTTGCTTATGGATGTGGTAGCGATTAGGTGGCGATGGAGGGTGACTTTGGGATTTGTAGAGGTGTAGGAAGGTGTGGAGGGGTCCTAGGAGGCCTCTAGTAACCTTATGGAGGCTTTCCCTGCAATCGGACTTCAAAAAGTCACCTACAGGAATTTCTATAGGAGGCTACAAGGGATCTATAGGAGGATCTACAAGAGGATGCCGAGTTGTTTTAGAGGTTTTGAAGGTGGAAAAATGGTGGGAAAGGGTAGCTGAATACTAGAGGGATGTGTTAAGGTTTCCAAGGTTCATAAAGAAGGATTAGGAAAGAGAATGATGGTTGGATTTGTTCAAGGGACGAGAGGAAAGTTTATGAGAAAAACGTAGCAAATTAGGGCAGATTTATGAGGGGCTGTGAATGACCTGTGTAGAATGTAGCAAAAAATATGGTGATGGCTGATTTATTGACTTATTATAAGCAGAGATGTACTGCAAAAGAGCTGCAAATCAAACACTGAAATTGAGCAAGAAAAGAAACTAGCTGCACAATAAACAGAACTGTATCTCATATTAACCTAAATTCTAATCTAGGAAAATAAAATGTTGAACAATGCTACATGGAAAGGAAAGCATAAATGGAGATTTATTGTAGAAATAGAACTGAGTATGGCAAAATGGATCTGAAGCAAAGAATTAACCTCTAAATCAAACTATAATGCTAGAAATTGCATGGAGAAGGCAAAACTATGTTGTTGGTGGCAGCAAAAGGGTCTTGACCTCAGCTCATGGTCCCAAAGGGAAGAAAGGAGGTCAAGGCTCTATTGATGGCCATTTTGTATCTTTTTCTTAGCACTATTTAACCTACTTTAGCAAACTAAAATGGAAACAACTATGTAAATCACCGAAAAACAACCTATTTTACTAACGATGAAATCTGTCTAACATCAACTAATTCATGAACTACAACAAGACATATAAATACAAAACAAGAGGTGTTGGGTAGCTTGGTTTGGGCCCTAACCCAAGAGCTTTAGCCCTCTGGAAGAACTCAGTGTTGGCTCAGAAAATATTAGTTCTTCATTATCAAAATAATAGTCACATTACATAAAACTATCCACAAAAGTAAGCTCGAAATGAGCTGAGCAAAAGCTACAACAAAAGTACGAAAAATTGACTAACATCCAACAACCTACTAAGGCCCTAGGCCTCTCTATTTATACAACTGGAGCTCCGAAAAGCTCTCCTAAAATCAAGGAGGCTTGGCTCCCATGACTTGAGATAGACAACAATTAACATTCACTTGCTCGGCTGCCCCTTTGATGCATTGATGTGGTTTCTTGTGCTCTGAGCCTTATGAAGGAAGATTCAAAGTAGGGAGTCATGAATGAGGGGGTCACCCCCCTACAAATCCTCTCCCTTGTTTTCCTCGAGTATTAGCTACCAAATTCTCATTAAACAATTGACTTTGTCTCAAAATTGACCAAAAATATGCATAAAGCACACATTAGACTTCATGGCATAATGACTAACCCAATTCACTCTATTAGCATAAATATAATCAAAATCATGCAATAAACTAATGAGGATGGTGGATTAAGCTCAGTTAGGTGGCCAAATAAGCCCATATAATTATCCATTTATGGGGCTCATCATCACCCCCTATTGAATGTGTTGCTCATCCTCTGAGCAACTAGTCCATCTACTCATCTTTGATGGCCCTGAAGGCCTCCCCGACATCCCATGCTTCTGATGTGAGATCCTCTTCCTTGTCATGGAATCCTATCTTTCTGTCCACCTCTTCCCACTACTGTTGTTCTTCTTCCTCTTTTCCACCTTCCAGTAGGCCTAGCAGTAGTGGATGACTCAATTTGAGGCCAATCCAATTGGCCTTCAAACTCTACATAGAGTGCTTATACAATGGTACTCTCCTTAATGGTTCTTTTATCCTTGTTGGGGAGCGATACTACCTGATTTGCAGACTATGTGGGAGAGTGTTCCACCTCCTCATACAGGCATGAATATAATCTTCCCCAAGTAATCTTTCCATGTCTTCAAAATGTGCAATGGCATGGGCATTCTCATTGATATACTTAGGGGCACTTTGAGGATTATTTGCAAGCAGTTGGTGGACACTGGTGAGAGCCATGGGGTCTGCTAGCTTAGCTCGAATCATTAAGGGTTCATTTTTCTCTTTTGTCATCAAATTTTTGATCTCTGTTGCCCTTTTCTCCTCATGATTCATCCATGATGCCATGAACATCAGTTGCAAGTCCCCTAGCCTAGCGTTGGGGTCCCATAGGTTCATATTAGTGAGGGCCAAGTGATGCAAATAAAACTCTGCTATCTTTGCCTTGTCTTCTACCAAACTTTGGTCACATAGGTATGTAAACTGTTTATAATCCTGAAAAGGCATGGTGCCTCTTTGTGCCAAGGTCTTGATCTAACACTATAGCCATTTCTCTTTAAGGTATACTCCATATGATTTTGTTGGCTTCCTGCGCTATAGTGCCTCCATAGACCAACTGGCCATGCATGTCAATTGTGTGTCCTTTTCTTGCAGTTGTTTTCTTAACATTTAATTTTCTTCTTCCAAGTGAGATCTTCTGATTGCTTCTGTATGTCTTACAGTGCTCAATTCCTTACCCATTTCTCTCAGCTTGTTCTCCATGTGGCCAATGTCTTCCACCCCTTTGGACTTGGCAATTTGCATCCATCTATGGCTCCTTACTCTTTCTTTCTCCAGCTCAATGAAAAGTGGGACTGCAAACTTTTGTGGGATGATTTTCCCCTCCTTAAGGAGATTGTAATAAGAACCCAAACTATTCTTGGGGTCAAGTTCTTGAATGAGTGAACTATTTTGGTTTTATGTTTTACGGTCTTCCTTGTAAATAAAAAAGAGAAAAAAATGAACGTTGAGTTTCTCTGTTGTTTCATCCTTCCCCTTGGCCTGCTCTTCTGCCTTTTTCTCAAGTTTCTCAGTCTCCTGTAGCTTTGTTAGGGTCTCCTGTAGAGTAGTCTGTGCCTCCTGTAGGATTGTTTTTAAGCCTTGTAGTTTTATGCTTTCCTTCCAAGTGGAAGATCTAGGACTTCCTATTTCATAAGTAATGGGGGTTTTAGATGGAGATTCTTCCCTTTTGATAGTAGGGGAATCTTCAATTATGATAGGCTCTTTTGAGGATGGTTGTGGCTTCCTCATTTTTATTCTTGTGCTTTTTCGAGCCATGAAATACATTGATGGTTGCCTTTTCCTCTTTTTTTTAGGTTTAACTGGGGTGCTGAGGGTAGCAAGAACAGTTGTTTCTTCCCTTTCTAGTGTCTCAGGAGACACTTCTATCTTCTTTGCCCCTTTTTCCTTTTCTTTTGTATTTTCTGCCTCTACTAGCTTTTTTTCCTCTAGCTCTGTTTTAGTTTCCTTCTCATCTTGTTTAGTTTCTGCCTTCTCTGCTTTAGTCTTTTTCTTCTCTAGTTTAGTCTTTTTCTTTTCTATATTAGTCTTTTTCTCTTCTGTCCTAGTTTCCTTCTTCTTTTCTTTGGTCTTTTTCTCCTCTGTTTTAGTCTCTTCCTTCCCTGTTTTAGGTTCTTCCTTCTCTGTTTTAGGATCTTCCTTCTCTATTTTAGGTTCTTCCTTCTCTGTTTTGGTTTCTTCCTTCTCTGTTTTGGTTTCCTCCTCATCTTCCCCTTTTTATTCTTCCCCCTCACTTTCAGAAGGACTGAGGTCATATGTGAGGGATTTTATATCATCTTCTCCGGTCATATTTCTGAAGATCTCCCAGGCTATGGGGATTGTGAAGGTGTGGAGGGCTTCTTCCACCAGCAGTTTAATTAGTTCATGGTGAGCCAATTGATCTAGACCTCTTGCCTTCAATTTAATGCTGGAGTCTATAAGGAACTGTAGGAGAAAATATGGAATGCTGAGTTTTTGTGGTGTGGGAATATCCATGCCATATCTCAGCTCATGCAGAAGTCTGAAATGGTAACCATAAACTATGCTATACCTCTCTTCACAGGAAATGTACTTGATAATTTGGCAACTTACCTCATCCCAAGGGTAAGGTATGCATGTTCTTCTGATGCCATTTTTTTCCTCTACATGATGCTCATTTGGTTGGAAGAAGGTCTTCTTGGCAACTTGACCTAATGGCTTTTCATCTTTGCTCCAGGGTAGTCTAAGTGGAAGACTAGTAACCCTACTGATAAATTCTGGGTTGATTTCCATGGTGAGATCTCTGATTGTAACAGTGGCATGGGTCTTTGAGTGGGGTACCAAGGAAAGGGAAAACTCCCGAGTCACTTCTTCATCATACCCTCTAAATTTTTCGAAAAATGACATCCAATTGGCTCTGGTAAAAATGGCTACCGCCTCGAGATGTTCATGGAGCCTAACTAAATTTATGGGTTCCTTCCTCATGAATCCCCCTGTCATTATGTTTATAATCTTTTGAAACACCCCAGGTGGAGAAGGAGACAACAATTTTTGTAGAAACAAGAAATAGAGAAAAAACTATGTTTTTTTTAAGAAACAGGAAGAATTTTTTAATGCAATTCCTCTTCTTTTCAGGATTAATTCATCCTTACAATTGCATCATTCCTTGTACATATGAATATCCAAGGTGGGTTTTTGCAGAGCCTACATCTTCAGGTCCAAATTTGAGCAAAAACCCCATGTTTTCTCCTGTAAAACTGCTTACTGCCCCTCCTTTAGAAACGGTTGTAGGTTCTCCTGTAGAACTTGTTACTGCTTCTGTATAACCCGATAATGCTCCTGTAGAACCCCGATAGGAGGAGGAGGAATGAAAATGATAGAGAACAATAGTTTCGAGGCTATGGAGGTGGTATGGAGCTTGTTGCAGCTGTGAGGATGATGATAAACTGAAAACAAAGGTAGTGAATAAGTTTGAGGAGGAGTGCTTATGTTTACTCGAGATATTTTCAACGATGATGTGAGATGGAAAAAAGGGTACGTTGCCATTATTCAGACCATTGGTCCCCACTGTTGCGTCATAATGGCTCCTCGTGACTTTTGCCTACAATCACTTCCCATCATTTGCATCGGAGTTTATACACCCGCCACTACCTGTCTTTTTTGGATTTTCTGTGAGTTGACTAGGCACACGTGTGTGGGATCTCCAGATGGGCGCAGTCGAACTGGATGAGGGTGGCCAGTTAACTGGACACCTTTTTGGTTTAACCCTAACCATCTCATTCGTTCATGCAATTTTTGAATTATACAGATGCAATAGAGGAGAGGGTTAGACACTTACATGCAGGTCGAATGTTCGTGCTGTGGTGTTGTGTGGTTTTGTTGCTATTGCATGCTCGGATTTCAGTGGCTACATTCTTGTATCCTTTCTGGTTTTATGCTTTTTTCTCCTTAATATGTGGCTCATTTGTTTTGTACAGGTACCCTTTAGCTGAATCTTGCTTCGGACATCCTCTACATTCCTGTGGCTACACCTATCTTGCTGCTGGAGCTTGAATTTAAGGGGATCGACTGCTATAGGAATTCCTACAGGAGCTCCTGTAGCTGCTTCTCCCTTTAAAATGTTTAGTTGATTCTTGTGCTAGAAGCTGTGAGGATGCTACTGAATATCCTAATGGCAATGGATAGGGATTTGGTAAGTTGCAGGTGAGTTGTGGGGGTGTTTTTCTTTTTATTTCCTTATTTTTTTAAAATTGGTTTCTGTGTTTCTCTGCAGGAAGGAAAGAGATAAATGGAAATGAGGTGGTGTGGGTGTGGGATGGATGGTTAGGATGGTGGATAGCTGTAGGATGGCCTACATGCCTTCTATGAAAATCCCCAACTCCTCAAACTGTTTTTTAAAAGCTATTTCAGACTCTCTGTGAATTCTATAGGAGCCTCTTGTAGAATACATAGGGCCTCCTGTAGGATACACAGTCTTCAGAAAAAACACAGAGAGGTGGAAAAAAAAGGTCAGAAATGATGGAGAAGAGGATATAGGATGAGTAATATGCTTTGTGGCATTTCCTCTTGCTTCCTGTGGTCCACCTGTAACCTGCAATGCATTTTAAAAGTCAATTTTCTCTTCTTTTTTTCTCTGTTTTTTTTTTGAAAAGCATGCCTTCAGGAGGTTTTCACCCTACTTGCCTACCCTAGGCACCTCCAAGGGAGGTTTTCACCCAGGGATATTATTATATCTCTCTTTTTTTTTTTTTGTCATCACTGGGCCACCTCAAAAGAAGTTTTCAACCCAATGATGGGACTCAAGCGCCTCATAGAGGTTTTCACTTGAGTCATTTTTTTTCTTTTTTCTCAGTGAGTGGGTGGAGTGGAGGTTGAGATCTACTCCACTACCAGCACTGTCTTATTCAGATCTTCAATGAACTCTTGCTTGGAGAGGGGCTTCTTGTAAATTTTCAACCTATGTCCATTGACAAGCATGGGGATGGCTTCCTCATCAATGGTTCTAATTAGAACTAAACCATTGTCATTGCATTTGTCTACAGTGAAGGGTCCCAACCATCTTGTTCTCAGCTTGCCTTTGAAATCTTTATACCTCGATTCATAGAATAGCGGCCAATCTCCTTCTTGGGATTTCTTCTCCTTGATATTTTTGGCGTGCCATATCTTCCTTTGAAGCTGGACTACCTCTGTGTGGAGAAGGGCCTACAATATTTGTTCATCCAATCCATTGAGCTGGAGTAACCTTTCCCTTTGTGCATGGCTGAGGTCTAGGTCTAGCTAAGATTCCATCCTTAGTGTATTGTATTCAAATTCTATTGACAGCAAAGCCTTCTTCCCATAAACTATTTCATAGGGTGTGAACGTAGTGGTGGTCTTCCATGTGGTGTTGTAGGCCCAAGTGGCCTCAACCAATCTATCTGCCCAATCGTTTCTGCTACTACTCACTACCTTGGTCAGAATTCCTTCCAAAGCTCTGTTAGTGACTTCCACCTTCCCATTGGCTTGTGGATGGTAAGGGGTGGAAGTCCTGTGCTTGATTTTATGATGTGTGAGTAAGGCTTCAATCAAATTGGAAGTGAACTGTCTGCCTTGATCTGCAACTAGTTCTCTTGGATACCTGAACTTATAGAAGATGTTCTCTCTTAAAAACTTAGCTACTTTTTCCTCTGTTTCTACCTTGATTGCTTTTGTCTCTACCCATTTTGTCAGGTAATGAGTGCACACAATGATGTATTGCCTTTGTTTTGAAGGAGGGTTGATAGGACCCACAAAGTCCATGCCCCGCTTTTCAAATGGCTCAAAAGTCACTTGAGGTTGCATGGGAATCTCATCCTTTGGGGTAGGTTTACCCATCCTTTGGCATCGATCATGTTGGCTGATATATCTCTTCACATCTTGATGAAGAGTGGGCCAATAGTAACCTGCTTGCAGAATTTTGAAAGCAGTCCTGTTTGCTACAAAATGGCCTCCACAAGGCCCATCATGACAGGTTAGGAGAATGTCAAACACTTCCTCCTCCCTGACACATCTTTTCAAGATCTGATCTGGGCCAAGTTTGAAGAGATTGCCCCTAATCCAGGTGAAAGGAGCACTTTTCCTCACGATCTTGCTCTTCTCTTTCGAGGACAGGTGTGGTGGGAACTGTGCCAAAACCAAGTAATTTTCTATATCAACAAACCATGGAGAGATCACTGAGATAGAAAATAGGTGTTCATCTGGCATTTGATCATCCACCATTCCTTCCTCACCTGCAGGTAGATTTACTCTAGACAAAAAGTCAGCAACAACATTTTCCTTACCAGGCTTATCAGAACTGGTTAAATCAAACTGCTGCAGTAAAAACAACCATCTAATAATACGAGCATTTACATCTAGTTTGTTCATTAAATACCTAATTGCAGCATGATCAGTGTGTACAAAGGTTTGATAGCCTGTGATGTAATGTCTAAATTTATTTAAGGAATGTACTACAACTAGGAGTTCCTTCTCGGTTACCGTGTAGTTTAACTCTACCTTTGACAAGTTTTTACTTATAAAGTATATGGCATAAGGTAACTTTTCATCAACTTGCCCAAAGGCTGCTCCTATTTCTTTATTCGAGGCATCTGTGTGAATGTGGAAAGGTAGGGCCCATTTTGGGCCTCTCAAAATTGTGGTAGTCACAAGTTTACTTTTCAAGGTATCTAGGGCTTCTTGACAGTTGTTAGTCCATATGAACTCAACATGTTTTCCCAAAAGACCAAACAACGGAGAGGCTAACTTACTGAAATCTTTAATGAATCTTCTGTAATATCCCACCAAGCCTAGGAAACTTCGAACATCTCTCACCTCTTGAGGAAGTGGGACCCTTTGGATGATGGCAATTTTGTTGGGGTCCACCTGCAATCCTTGTTGAGATATTGTATGACCTAGCAGAGTCATTTCAGTCATTAAGAATTCGCATTTTGCCAGACTGAGGGACAGGTTCATTTCAATACAGTTGTCCAAAACTTTTCCTAGGTTAGATAAAGCTTCTTGGAAGTTAGAACCGTAAGGAGTAAAATCATCCATATATATTTCCACTGCATCATGAATTAGTTCAAAAAATATACTCAATACTACTCTCTGGAAAGTGGTGGGAGCATTGCACAAACCAAAAGGAAGGACCCGATATGAAAAGGTACCCCAAGGACAAGTGAAAGTGGTCTTATCTTGGTCTTTCGGGCTGATTTGGATCTGATTGTACCCGCTAAACCCATCTAGGAAGGAGAAAAACTTTTTCCTCACCAGACCATCTAACACTTGATCTATGAAAGGCAAAGGAAAATGGTCCTTTTTAGTGGCCTTGTTCAGTTTCCGATAATCGACGCAGATCCTCCACTTACCATTTTTCTTTGATACTAGCACCAAAGGAGAGACCCATTCACTGTCAGAGACAGGGTAGATGAATCCTCCATCCAGTAACTTTTGCAATTCTTCCTTGACAATGTATTTGAGGGCTGGATTCATCCTCTTTTGAGGCTACCTAATTGGTTTGCAATCTTCCCTAATGTATATGTGATGAGTACAAACTAAAGGGTGCACTCCCTTCATCTCCTTATAACTCTAGGCATATGCATCTAAATGGTTTCTCAATAAGCTACACAGTTCCTTCTCCTGGAAGGTGGATAGGGATGAGTTGATTTTCAAGGTTCTTTCTAGGCCGAACTCTATATTCTTAACACAAAGAGAGGTCGGGTTGGCCCTAGAGATATCAGTTAAGGGATTATCTTGGGTTTCTTTCACTAGAGCTTCTAATGGAAAAATATTGGGGGGTGGATTCTAAATTAAATTTTCAATGATATCATCCTCATTATGTGGTTTCCCCCCCATGGTAGTTTCTACTGCATATAGTGGTGCAAAATAGACTTCATCCTCATCCTCCTCCTCCAACTAGAGAGGTAGATCATGTTCTAGCAAGGGTTGGGCAGGAGGGTATAACATTAGCTGCTTGGATATATGTCCGTTGTTGATAGTCATGTTCCCAGCTCAACAACTGATGTAAGCATTAGCAGTGGCCAACTAGGGTCTTCCCAAGATGAGAGGATATCCTGTGAGATTTTCTTTCGGCTGGAGAACCAAGAAATCAACAGGGTACTCCCAAGAATCAATGGAGACCATCACATCCTCCACAATCCCCTCAGGGGTCACGGTGGAGTGGTCTGCTAGCTGTAGTATTGTCGTGGTTTTTCTCAAGGAGCCCTGGAGTTTGAGCTTGAGCATGGTGTCCTTTGTCATCACATTAATGGAAGCTCCCAGATCAATCAAGGTATGTTGGATCATGGTGCCATTGATATGGACATCAACTACTGGGCTTCCAGGGTCTGGATACTTCAGACAGATTACCTGCCCCAACATCAGGTCGGACAGTTGTCCTATGACATTTATGGCTGGGGCATCTCTCTTGCACTTGCCTGGATGCTTGAAGCACTTCTCTTTGATCATCTTATTGTATATAGGCACATCCTTTATGGCTTGGTGAAGTGGTATCTTTACACATAACTATTTCAATTGTCCCAAAAGTTCAGTTTCTTCTAGGGTGGGTTGTGTTGTCCCAGATAGTCTCTCAGGAAAGGGTGGATTTACTTTTGGTTCACTTTCCTCTTTATCTTCCTCAACCTCCTGAGGAGGAGGCTGGCCATTTGGGAGAACCTTCCTAGATCGTAGCTTAATCTCTTGGATCTCCACAACATAGGTTGGGTATGATGGTTCCCCACTGTATACTTGCTGAGCCTGTCTGTTTTTTAGGTTCAAGTTTGGTTGAGCAGGCATTTGGGGTTGCCTTGGTGGAGTAGGAGGTAATGGTTGCGGTTGAGTAGGTGGTGGAGGAAAAAGAGCGGGAGGAGATTTGTACTGCGGCCTCCACCCCTGATGAGATGCATTCCACTGAGGTTGTGGCTGAGTATAGGAGTGGAATGAATGAGCAGCTAGTTGGCCATGATATTGAGATGGATAGGACCAAGGAGGAGGTGTGGACCAGGAAGGATGAATAGGGGGAACCCAAGAAGGTATGGAAGTGGCTTGATTGGGGTTGTAGTATGCCTGAGATTTCCCTTGCATTCCCTGCTGGTATGGTCTAGGTCCATGCAGTCTCCTTTGGTTCATGAAATAGAGTGGTTGAGTGGCTCCTTCAGCCCCTTGGTATACAACTTTAAGTCCGGGAAAGGAAGGGAACTTATCTGTAGAATAATATTCTTCACAGACTGAACAAACTTCTATAGAGTTCAATGGACATTCATACCTAGGATGCCTTCTGGTGCACCTAGGAAAAAAAATGGCCAAAGCCCTCTCTGCTTCCTCTTGTTTCCTTTTGATATGAAAGGTATCCATTTTCATGGCAAGATTCTACAACATCTCACTCTTGAAGTCTTCCAACATGTTTCCAAGTTCACCTTTAAGGGATGAACTGGATGAGGAGGTACTAGCTATGGGTTGACTCCCCCTACCCCTCTTTCTGGCTGCCCTAGAATGGTTTCTAAAAACAGTCTTTATGTCTTCATAATGTAGTTGGTAGATGTCTCCCCCAACCAGTAAATGGATGGTGTCTAGAAGGTCTCCTAGAATTCCTCTGAGCAGGACCAACTTCAGAGATTCGGGGTTAAGTGTGCACCTGGCCCTTTTATAACTAAGCTAGAACCTTTCTTCATAATGTTCCAAGGATTCATCACTTCCCATGGTCATTCAAAATATTTTTTCCTTGGTATCTTTTGACCTATAGTAGTCTCGATATTTGTTATTAAAGGCTTGCTGCATCTAAGCCCAAGTTGTGATGTTGTTGCTAGGTAACCCCATGAACCAGTGCAATGTTACATCCTTGAGGGTAGAAGGAAACAATTTTAACTTCTGCTCATCTTCTGAATAGTCATAGGTTTGACAAATAACAACAAACTCAAACAGGGAGGTGTCAGGATCTTCTGTAGTTAATCCATGGAAGTGAGGTAGGGTTGAAGGGCTTATGGTCTTCATTTTAGTGTCCCCATTGGTCTCTCGGATGGGAAAGGTACCCTCTACTCTTTCTCCATTCCCCCTATCATTTATGTTCTCAGCCATTGTCTTAGGAGGGATGCTTTCTTCCTCTTCTTCTCCTATAGGTTCTTCAAATATCTCTGGTTGTTCCCCTAAAGGTTATTCTGGATCACTGCCACGAAAGAAGAGAGAAGGGTGGCTTTGTGATGTGGTGGGGGTGTTGGGTAGGAATTTCCCTGAATTATCTTTGTTCCTACGAGCATGAAAGGAAATCTCTTTTTGGGTGATTTTTGTTTTTCCCTGCTTGTATCTGCAAAACTGAAATTGATTGAACAAACAAATTGCAACTACTGAAATGAACTTGTTGAAAGGAAATTACAGAATTGGAATGAAAGCAAGGAAATGACTAATCTACCTTTGCTGAAATGGAAATTACAAAATTGAAAGGACTAATCTACTTTTGCTAAAATGTAAATTGCAAAATTGAAAGGACTAATCTACTTTTGTTGAAATGGAAATTTCATAATTGAAATGAAAGTAAGGAAATGTAGAAATTGAAAGAAACAAATACTCTAATTTTGCTGAAATGAACTACTTAGCATAATGTTGCAGTAGAAAATAGAATAAAAGAAGTAATCACAAAATACTCTGATGCTTCCCTGGCAACAACGCCAAAAAGTGTTGAGCAACAATATTGCAACAATAATGCTACAACTTCTGGGGCTTCCTACTTTACTTTTATCAACCCGGTAGTTCGTAACAAACTTGGAAGCGACGATGCCGTATGCACAAGTACTATTTCTTACTGCAGGCTATCACTTGGTTAGCTGGTGCAAGATCACTAGGAGCTCAAGCAAACTTCTATGATTTCCAGAAGAAGCTTTATGTGTGATGAAAGAAAGGAAAGCTCACTCTACATAGGCTACTCTACTTGCAGAAAGTGAAAGAAGATTGAAATGTGAAGTAACCCTAGCAAACCCTAATTAACCAACTAACCCTACTTTTGCAGAAAGAAAGATGAAAAACCATAAAATGAATGCCATTACCTATTTAGGAAGTAAACAACATCTATTCAAGCTATTTCTAGGAGGAAATGAGGAAAAACATCTTTTTTGGATTTTTACATATTTTATGTGGAATTATTATGCATGTAATTTATTTACTTGTGGATGTGGAAAATATTTGGTGGTGATGGAGGGTGATTTTGGGATTTGCAGAGGTGTAGGAAGGTGTGGAGGGGTCCTAGGAGGACTCTAGTAACCTTCTAGAGGCTTTCCTTGCAATTGGACTTCAAAAAGTCACCTACAAGAATTTCTACAAGAGGCTGCAGGGGATCTACAAGAGGATACCGAGAGCTGTTGTAGATGTTTTGAAGGTGGAAAAATGGTGGGAAAGGGTAGCTGAAGACTAGAGGGATGCGTTAAGGTGTCCAAGGTTCATCAAGAAGGATTAGGAAAGAGAATGATGGTTGGATTTGTTCAAGGGATGAGAGGAAAGTTTATGAGAAAAACACAGCAAATTAGGGTAGATTTATGAGGGGCTATGAATGACCTATGGAGCATGTAGCAAAAGAGATGGTGATGGATGATTTATTGACTTATTATGAGCAGAGATGTATTGCAAAAGAGCTACAAATCAAACACTGAAACTGAGCAAGAAAAGAAACTAGCTGCACAAAAAACAAAACTGTACCTCATATTAACTGTTAGGACTCCACTATGCATCATTTTTGCTATATATTTTGACACCACTTCACCCTTATAACTATCATCAGAAAGAATCCCATCATCATCTTCAGTCACTTTATCCCAAGGTATACAAAGACCTCTTCTTTATTATATGTTTAATCTGTTTTACATTTAATTCCATAATACTCTTATGTTTTATCATTAATTGAAGTGTATCATTGCTAACACAAGTCCAAAGATCGCAGATAAGTACATGCGGCCATTGCTGAAACAGCTGACTCAGTTGCTGAAACAGCTGACTCAGTTGCTGAAACAGTTAATGCAGTTGCTGAAACAGCCGTCAAGCACGCAAATCCTGTCAAGCATAATTCGCGATTCTGGAAGAAGCTTTTTGTGGAATAGCAGCAGCAGTATGAGGACACGATTACCTGGATCAGCCTGAAGATAGCCATCTTGTTATCTCTGTTGTAATAGTACCTTTTTCTGAAGAACAGAAACCCTGTTTTGAGGAAAAGAATAGATTCGAGATAATATGGATTCACTCTTATGTAAATTGAAAATGATGTCTCCTCTTTAAAAGGAGGAGACATCATCATTAGAAGGGATTGGTGATTGTAAACAAGGAGAAACACATTGTGTGAACTGGAGCTAGTCTCCATCTATAATGTATCAGTTACTTTGACACATGAATAAATTCTTCTTTTGAGCATTCCAAGTTAGTTCTTTCCCCGAGGAATCTTGTGAGAGGGAAAGGGCCCGCCTTCCTCACAAGATTCACCCTTGATTCCTGTATTTTGCTTAACTCTTTGTGTGTGACTTGCATTTTACTTTAATTCTGCTGTTGGACACTCGATTACACAGTACAGTAATACTCTGTTCCCTTGATACTGCGTGTATTGAATACATTTAGTCTGAAGTTGAGAAATCTGTTTCTATTGTTGGATGAATGAATGATGTCGGGAAGCAGGTGCTGAAGATTCCTGTATAGAGGAATAGGGTCCTGCCCCATTACTTATCTTCCTTTGTCTATGGTGTGATTAGAAGCAAGAGAACAAGTGCTAAAGGTTCCTGCTCATGGGAATAGGGTCTTGCTCTCTTGAAGTTACTTTTCTTACAGTGTGATTAAGTGTCAGGCATCAGGTGCTGAAGTTCCCCACTAAGGAATAGGGTCCTATTCCTGCTATGGTTGATTTATTTCTCTCTTTGCAGGTTGACTTTCCTTTGTTGTAATTGCAGTAGAGAAATTGTTTCTGCTATAACTAAATCGACCTCAGCCTTGATTAAGTAGAGTGCAAATCAGTAGATTGGTGAGACTAATAATTGTGTGTTCTCCTTTTACTACAACCTTGTTTCTGCTTTTGAAATTGAGCATATCCAGTGCGTGATTATCTTTGAAATAAAAAGACTTCCTCGGGTTGATAATTTATGTGGAGCTTGAATTGCGAAGCAATTAAAGCGACCAACATTTTGGCGCCGTTACCGGGGAAGGTAATTATAGGTTTCAAAAGCATTTTCATACTAAATGTGCAGATTGTATGAGAGGACGCGGAAACCAAAAGAAAACTAACCCCACAGGTGGCAAGGGCTGGGGAGGAAGAAAAACTTTTATCGACGAGATCGTATCAAAGGCTGAATCATCACAGAGATTAAGCTCTCGAAAATCAAAACTTCAGCACTCCCCACAGTCAGATTACAAGACAGAGGAAGTTGTGGGCCCTGAAAATATAGAAGAGCCAGCAGTCAGTGCTGGAGAGTCAGAGGAAAGTATTAGTAGATCAACAGAGTACATTGAGGAAATAGTAGAAAGCGTTGGACGACCGGTAGAAAACATCGAAGAGCCAATAGAAGATCCTGACGATCGAGCAAGTGCAGTAGGAGAGCCAACAATGGAAGGAAACAATGATGGTCTCTTTGGTGGAGGACAAATAGATCCTGAAGAAGAAAGAAGGGATGAAAATTCCCTCTCTACCTTGGGATTCCCCATCAGCGACCTCCCTGCAGGAACAATGAAAAATATTCCATTGTCTGCTTTACCTAACTTTCATGGTTTACCCTCTGAAGATAAGGATGAATTTCTTTTTGAATTTGATATATTATGCAGAAGTTATGACTATGTTACTAATGCTCAAAAGTTGAAACTGTTTCCAGCCACCTTAAAAGGGAATGCCTTGAGATGGTTTATGAGCCTTGGAAGTCAGGTAATCACAACATGGGAGCAGATGAAACAAAATTTTTTGCTTAAATATCAAGACTATTGCCGGACGAGAGAAAAGAAGGATGAACTATTTAATATGGCACAAAAGCCGGATGAAAGTCTGGAGGACTATATAGAAAGGCTGCAGTACAACACACAGAGATCTGATCATCCAGACATCAGTAAGGAAATTCGCAAAACAATACTACTTAGAGGGTTAAGGGATGATTGTTTAAATATGTTGAACATGCTTGCCAAGGGAGATATATCTAAGGAATCATATGATGATATCTGTGAACTTGCTAAGAGGTGCTCTAGGGGAGCTGCAAGAAACAGAACAAGAGATTCCACCTATTCAAGAGTACAGAAATCAGCCAATGGACGAGCAACAAGAGCTTAAATAGGTAACTTACTTGAAGAATTTAAAACTGAGATGTTAAGCTCTTTTGCTTCACAAATTGACACTTTGCAGGTTAAGAAGAAGCAGGCCGAAGCAGAAGCAACTCTGGCTATCTTTTGCCCAAAGTGCAAAGACAAACATCCACTAAGGGAATGCCCAATGGATAAAATACTGATCTGCACCATTTGTGAGAAAGATCATGAGACACAACAATGTCCATCTCTGCCAGGAATAAAAGCAGCATTACAGCCAACGGAGGAAGAAGCTGAAGCAGTTTATCTGCTGACTCAAAGAAGACAATGGCAACCAAAAGGACAAGGTATGAAATCTAGCATGCCATTTAATCGTTGGAACAATTATTCTGCTTTTGGCCAAACAAATTACCCTCCCTTCAACCAAATGCAGTACCCACCCTTTAATCAAATGAGTTTCCCACCCATGCAGCAAATGCAAAACCCTCTCTTTGTTGATCCTTCAATGTGGACTCCTTGGCCCCCACAGCAGCCATCTTCTTTCAACCCTTGGAATTCAAATTGGAGAAGTCAACAACTCCCGTATCCAAATCAATTGCCTCAATTCCAACAACCACTTCCTCTACCATCAAATACCCCACCAAATAACCAAATGAGACCCCAGCTACCTGTGCAACCAAATCCTAACCCCAATAATAAAGTTGTGCAATTTATTGATATCTAGAATTAGTCTATATTTCCTACTATGCAATGTAATGATATTCATTTGAGATCTGGAAAAATAGTAGAACCTATTATTAATGATATAACTCCTTCTGATTCGGATAAAAACAAAACTGAGAAACATAAAGAAGCACAGCAACCTTCTAACAAGAATGATGAAATAACAGAACCACCATTCCCCGAGCGTCTGGTTTTAACCAGAACTATTGAAACACCTGCTTTTAACTTTCTAGGGGAATTGCAAAACTTGTATATTAAAATTCCACTTTTACAAGCATTAAAAGATGTACCAATTTATGCCAGAACATTAAGGGATATTTGCGTTAAGAAACTCGGTAGGAAAACCAAGGATCCCCTTACAATACATGTGATGGGAGACTTGTCTGCATTAATGTCCGGAAAAGCCCCTCCTGTGAAATATGGTGACCCTGGTCACCCTACTGTCACACCCTACTGTCACAGTTCAGATTGGTAAAACAATGATTCCCCGAGTTCTGGTAGACTTAGGTGCTGCAATTAATATAATGACCCTTGAAACTTCACAATTGCTACAGCTGAATAACACAATCAGAGATACACCCACCATCTTAGAGTTGGCTGACCGTTCTACAATTAAACCTGAAGGAGTCGTTGAGGATCTACTTATTTCAGTTGAATCCTGGAAATACCCAACTGATTTCATTGTATTGCAGATGAAAACAAAGCTGGGGGGACACCCCTTAATTCTAGGAAGGCCATGGCTGGCCACAGCTGATGCTTTTATCAGTTGTAGGTCTGGCTCAATGACGATCTCTAATGGTTATGAAACAAAACAGCGTACTCTTTATCCCCACGCTACACCAGTAGTTAATAATGAAGATTCTATATGGATGGAGTATGATGATAATGTTGTTCAGCCTATTTTAACCATTGGGCAAGCTTTAACTCTAAAAGACAATACAGAGGATGAAATAATTAATAATTTTATTTGTGAACCTTCTTCCGCCATTGCCGAAACACACAATCAATTAACTGCAATTTTTGAAACTGATGTGCAAGAAAAGATTGAATCTGAAGATTCATCCCAGACTTTAACCACAACCTCATCTAAAAGTGTGACAGTTGAAATTGAACCCGGCAAAACATTAAACATAAATCCTGATTTAACAGATGCTGAAACACAGCAATTAATGAAGTTATTGCATGAATATAAGGAGGCATTTGCATGGGATTACACGGATATGAAAGGCATTTCTCCAGAATTATGTACTCATCAAATTTACATTAAAGAAGGATGCCGACCTGTTTGTCAACCCCAAAGACGAATGAACCCTAATCTACGAGAAATTGTTAAGGAAGAACTTCAAAAATTGCTTAATGCAGGATTTATTTATCCCATATCTGACAGTGAATGGGTTTCCCCATTAGTAATTGTCCCTAAGAAAAATGGGAAATGGAGAGTATGTGTTGACTATAGAGCTTTAAATAAAGCTACTCAAAAGGACCACTTTCCTTTACCTTTCATTGATCAAGTGTTGGACAGTCTAGCAGGGAAGAAATTCTTTTCTTTTTTGGATGGATTCAGTGGGTATAATCAGATAAGAATTGCACCCCAAGACCAAGACAAGACCACCTTCACCAGCCCCTGGGGAACGTTTGCCTATAGAGTTCTTCCATTCGGGCTATGTAATGCACCAGCAACTTTTCAAAGAGCTGTTATAGGAATTTTTTCTGATATGCTGAATGATTCTATGGAAATATTTATGGATGATTTTACCCCTTATGGTGTGTCTTTTGAAGATGCATTACAAAACCTTGAAAAAGTACTTAAAAGATGCATACAAGCTCACCTCGCCCTAAGTACTGAAAAATGCCATATGATGATGAACGAAGGAATAGTGCTTGGACATTTTATTTCATTTCAAGGTATTCAGGTAGATCCCTCTAAAATATTGGTCATTTAGAATCTTTCTGTTCCTAAAACTCAAACTGATGTGAGAAGCTTTCTAGGGCATGCTGGATACTACAGAAGATTTATTAAAGATTTCTCTAAAATAGCTTCCCCATTATTTGTCTTGCTCATGAAAAATGCTGAATTTAAGTGGACTAATTCTTGTCAGATTGCTTTTGAAGAACTCAAGCATCAGTTGTCTACTGCCCCTATTTTGAGGGGGCCTGATTGGAACCTTCCGTTTCACATATCTTCTGATGCTTCAAACATCGCAATCGGAGCTGTTTTGGGACAAGAGGAAAATCATCTTCCTTATGCTATATATTTTATCAGCAAGAATATGACCCCTGCAGAGCTTAACTATACAGTTACCGAGAAAGAATTTCTTGCAGTAGTTTATGCCATTAATAAATTCCGACACTATATTACTGGTTATTCTACTTTTGTGCACACTGATCATTCAGCTATTAAATACTTAATGAACAAGTCTGTCACAAATGCTAGAGTTACCAGATGGCTATTATTGTTGCAAGAATTTGACATCACAATTGTAGATCGGCCTGGGAAAGAAAATGTGGTGGCTGACTTCCTTTCTCGGTTAAAAACTGATAATGATATCCCAGTTGATGATTCTTTTCCTGATGAGAATTTATTTGCAGTTTCTACTCACTCTCCATGGTACACATATATTGCTAATTATTTGGTTGCAGGAAAATTACCATCACACCTGTCATATAGAGAAAAGAGAAGAATTGTTCAACAAAGTGCCAGGTACAGCTGGATAAATGGGTGTCTTTTCTACACTGGGCTTGACCAAGAAATCCGAAGGTGCATTAGAGAAGATGAAGTGTATGACATATTGAAAGCTTGTCATGATGGCCCTTGTGGAGGGCATTTCGCTGATAAGAGAACAACACACAAAATTCTGAGGACGGGTTACTATTGGCCCTCATTATTTAAAGATGCAAAGAAATATGTAAGGGCTTGTGACAGCTGCCAGAGAATGGGTCAACCCAATCATAGAGATCAAATGCCATTAAACCCCCAGGTAGTTTCTTAACCATTTGAAAGATGGGCCTTGGATTTCATAGGACCCATTAACCCTCCATCCAATCAAAGAACTTATATACTAGTCTGTACAGACTACATGACTAAATGGGTGGAGGCCAAAGCACTTATTAGAGCCAATGAAGAGGCCGTCCTAGCTTTCTTATTTGAAGAAATCTTCACTAGATTTGGAATTCCTAGAGAGCTAGTTACTGATGGAGGACCTCCATTCAATTCTCATGGTTTCAAATCTACCCTTCACAAGTATCATATTCAACATAGAATGACTACACCATACCACCCCCAGGACAATGGGCAGGTGGAAAGCACAAACAAAGTCTTAGAGGCCATTCTAACTAAGACAGTGAAGGACAACCGGAAGGATTGGTCCCAAAGGCTCCCTGAGGCATTATGGGCTTACAGAACTACTTGGAGAAATACTACAGGTTTTTCTCCCTATGAATTGGTTTACGGTAAAAATGTTGTTTTTCCAGTGGAATTTGAGATTAAAACTCTAAGAACTGCTTTAGCTGTTAATCTTGATTTAACTGATGTGCAGACAGCTAGGCTGCAGCAGCTTTTGGAGTTGGATGAAAAAAGATTAGATGCCATCCATCAAACAAACATGATACAGCAACAAAGGATGAGATGGCATGACAAAATTATCAAACACAAGCAGTTCCAAAAAGGTAATTGGGCCTTACTGTATGATTCTCGGTTTGAAAACTTTCAGGGTAAGCTACGTACACGCTGGCTTGGACCATATGAAGTAAATGCTGTTTTTCCAAATGGAATGGTAAGACTTTTAACAATTGATGATGCTAAAACACCTCTGCTAGTCAATGGCCATAGGTTCTGTTTATATCAATGCCCTGTTTCTAAAGAAGATTTTAACATTGCTTGCATGACTGATATTCATTATCTTGTTCTAGGGGAATCTTCTACCCCTCACAATATTTAATTTTCTGCACTATATTTTAGTAATAGATTAGATTTAATACTAATAATCCCTGCCAAGGATTGGTATATTATAATTGAATTTTGCAGATTTTGGAAAAAGCTCATTAAGGAAGGACAGATTCATCATGAGAAGATCCGAAGCTTCAACACAGAAGTTGCTTCCATCATGTTACCCTATTTTTCTATCAATACCCCTCCATTATTTTCATTAGCCCATTATTCCCACCCCTACCATCCCTGAAATATATCCCTTCAATCAGTGTTTCCCATCCCTTACTACTAAAATTATCCCCTATTAAACATTTTCCCCATTGGTTACGGATCTAAGTCATTTATATCATTCCTCTGATTTTTCCCGTTGCTGAAACACCTGTTTCAGCAACGTATCGTTGACTTTTCCCGTTGCCGAAACACCTGTTTCAGCAACGTATCGTTCATTTTTCCCGTTGCTGAAACACCTGTTTCAGCAACGTATCGTTCATTTTTCCCGTTGCTAAAACATCTGTTTCAGCAACCTGTCGTTCATTTTTCCCGTATCGTTCATATTTTTCCCCCATTGCTCAAACACCAGTTTCAGCAACCTGTCATCGTAAAACATTATGTCTCTTCGCGGTTACATAAGTTTTTGTTCTCCATGACTATACCTCAGATCCTTTCGGTGAAAAACTATTCAGCAATGACCAGATCCAGTTACACTCCTGTTCTAAACCTCAGAAAAATTTATAGACTCTTCCACGCACATTAAAGTTAGTTTTTGAAGCAATCGACACTTCAAATTACTAAAAGGTAAAAATATAAGGTATGAGGTTTTAATGTAATTCAGTTAAAATATATTAAAGAGAGGATTTCATTCACAATGATTACAGATCTTCACATGCCTAATCATTATTACACCGTACGTAGGGGGGGAATTCCAAAAATAACGATAACTCTGCATTAATCAATCCTCCGTCCTTTGTCATATCCATTACCGTCATCGTTACCTTGCAGCCTCTGTTGCAGCAACTAGTGTAAGTTGGGTCTGTGTTTACTGTGTTCAGAGCCTCCATCTGTAACTCAAAGCAATAGCCATGGGAGGGTCGGCTGTTAGACATGAGCCCGGCTCTGTAAATCTTCTGCAATTGTT